>CM052313.1:10867070-11030789 GCA_028455605.1 Lasioglossum malachurum | reverse complement strand
ACCGAGGCTGTAAAATGTAGAATCATCCTATGGTAGCCGCGACATATGTATAATTCCTTTAAATCCTGCACAGTTTTGATTCAGCCAAAGGAGATCAACTAATCATTTTTACGCATCGAAAACATCCAGAATGAATAGGTTGAATAGAGTGAATAGATTGGGGAGTATTCTTACCTGAAAACTCTGTCGCAGGTTACATATATCTCTGAACATATCTTTATTACTGGCCTGCAGCATTTCCACTCTCCTTTGGAGATTTCGGACCACATTTTCCGAAGTTTCGAGTGCATCCGGGACTTTCGCGTCCGTTTCTATCGACAGAGCTAGCCTGGTTAGCTGATCGTGGGAAGAGGTGATATCGCAGAAACGATCCTCCTCGAGAAGAACCGCCGCTTTTTCGGGATCTGTGTCGAGGACTTCGAGTATTGATACCACTTCGTTAATAGCGGTGCATCGCCTCTGCGAAACGTAATCAATTTTAACGACAACTAAACACGCTGGTGAACTCAATCGTTCGAATTTCGCTGTTGTAACGGATCCGATATATCTTCGTGGTATAAAAATTCAACAGAAATAAGTAGAGAAATATTTTTTTGTGAACGAATCAACCAAAGATGTGAAGATTAATCCTTTCCTTTACAACGACATAAAAAAACTTCGTGCATGCTTTTCTGAGGCTGTTTTATTGAGCTTTGAGTGAAACGTGTTTTGTACCACCTTTACAGTAATATAAGAAGCGTACACCATGAGTGAACTTGTTAAAAAAAAATCGTAAATCAATTTTTAACGGGTCGTTGTAAAGGCGAGGCTCCAATCTTCAAATTTATAGCATTTTTGAAGAAATATGGGTCTTATTGGAAGAAAATATTTTGGGAGAAAATTAACAATTTTCGTCGAAACTAGAGGTTCCAAGCTATAAAATGAATCTAGGTTTATTGTTGTACCATTTTTTAAACGGAATTATGATAACTTAAACTTGTCGATTTAAAGTGTGAGGCAAAAATGAGCGAAGTATTGTCCTACACTTTGCATGTTCGTATGAAAAATTGATGTCGAAATACATTTTGGATTGACCGTATGTACCTGCGAGGTGTCCAACTTGTAGTTTGTCGTTGCCAGTTCGTCGGAAAGGCAGAGGGGCGTGTTTTGCAGGTCGCTGTGTGTGTCCGAGCTCCAGTCGTTGCTTTGGATACCGGAGGTGTCATCCATAGAGGAGCTACGCGTTTCTATCCTCTTGCAGTCCTCCCAGCTGACGTTCAACCCCTCGTTACTGGATCTCTCATAGACCAAATCCGATGTCTGTACGTCGTTCGGTCTATTCTGGCCGGTCGAGGTATAGTTCGTTTTCAAGATATCATTGTCTCGTTCGAGGGTCCCCTTCGAGCTCCTCCAGTGTGGCGAAAAAATTGCTGGCATCGCTACCTCCACGGGAGTGGAAGATAGGAGCGTTCTTAGCTGAGTCGCGCCTAATCAAACATTTGCCAGTTAGAAATGTCCTCGTTCCAAAGGTTAGGCAATGTTTCATAAAACAGAAGATCCCTTTCGCCGGATCAGTGGAGAAAACGGACGGGCAGTTTTCGCGAGTGATTCGAAAAAATCTGTGCAGCGGCTCGACAAGTTTCTTCTTCGAGTGGAGCATAGCACGAGAAGTTTAAGGGTGCAGGTGTTGAAACGAAAGTACGTCTAATGAACGTGAAGCGAAGCGAACCGATTTCACATATTGGTAGACCGCAAAACTTTACTAGGTCAGACACAATGGCTGGGTAATATGTATTCAAGCTAGCTGACGGCAGTCTTGCTCGAACAAGTTTGCGCGATCTGCCGTGCACTGTTGCACGCTCCGCGAATGTCGAACATAGTGTGCTCGCGCGGCCGTGTGCGAGGGACTCCCCTATAAACGGGCAAAATACCTACCAACTTGCTTAGAGTCGATAAGATAATTCAATCGCCGTCGGCAGCGAAGCGCTTTCCATGGACTTTCATTTTCTGGCATCAGCCTCGCCTGAGAGATGGATAAGTAACGGGGCGATGGAGTGAGTATTCTATACTCCTGAGACTTAACCAGCCTTTCCGGCGTGTAGCACACTCCTCGGGACCGGGACTTCTGCGATTTAGGCCCCGCGGATTCCTCGAAGTACTCCTCGGCCTCTTGAACCGAGAACCCCGGGAGATCCTGCGATTTCGCAGACACGTTAAATCACACGACTAAAATGCGAGAGACGAAACGCGTCAACGTACCGGTTCGTTCGGGGTCGCATCGCGTTCGATCAGGTCCACGTCGAGGTCCTTGTGAATCATAGACGCGAGCTCTATCTTCTCGCAGTTGTCGTTCAAGTCCGGTTTAAACTCCTCCGCGAGAGAATAGGTTTCCTCGTCGTCGAGATCAGAGTCAATGCAGGAGAGCATCGATTCGGACGCTGAATCCAGTGACAAGCAGTCCTTGCTACGGCTCGATCTCGGCGACTTCAGATCGTCTTCGTTGCACAGCCGCCATCCGTAGTCGTCCTCGTTCAACGTCGCCTTTAATTTCTCATCGCGATTCCCCCTCCCTTTCGCGAGGAACATTGTTAAAGTCTGTCGATGCGAGTTTCCCGCATCAATCTTCTCGCTGTTCTCCGACGCACGGTGTATCCGATTAAATCTGTAATCAAACAGACATTACGTACCGCGCTGGTATCGCTCGCACAGTCCGCGAGCGTTCAAACTTTTTCTCGAATGCGTAAACAGATCTCCGTGTATGTGTACACCGAGTCGAAAGTGTTCCGAGTCGTCGGCGATAACGAGCTAACCTCAGTCGCAGGAATTTTATTTGTATATTAAGAAACGGGTTCGTCGAAGAACTGACACGCTTCCAGGCAAACGGGAAGCCGACTCGCTTCGCTTCCATTCACTGTTCGAAATCATTTTCGACGCGAACGATTCGATCGTGTGACGTAAATGTTTATCATCTCAAGTATTGTTTCACCGAACGAAACCGTGATAAACCGTGTTCGGTTGTTCCGTTGACGCGCGATAAAGCGAATAAACTGACGGCGGGCGGAAGAAGAGAGGCGTATCTCCGATCGAGGTGTAGGAGGCGCACGAGAAATCGAACGGCAGGCCATTATACGTACACTTGGTCGGCTTCTGTGTCGGCGTTGAAGACGCGACGGAAACTTCTAATATCTAAGAGCTGCCGATAATCGAACGATCTTCGAAGCGGCTCTCCCTCGCGAACAGCCACCTGATAGAACGGAACGCGTCTTTTCCGCGGCGTGGTGCGGCGCGGCGGGTCAAGCTACTTTCCGCGGGAGTCAGTCAGCCTGGTCACCGCTCGCGAAACCTCGGATCACGATCTCTCATATTTCTCGGATACAACTAGTTTGACAGTCGTTCGAAGCGCTGTCGCCGCTGTGCTTCGACTGTCTACGAAACGCCCATTTCCTTGACCACTGGTCGCCATGGGGACACTAACTTAATAAACCGGCGTCTCTCGTTCTTATTTACCGCCGCGCCGCGCTCTGTTGCTGCTGTCTCGCTATAGCTGTCGTTAACGCGTTCAGTATCGCACCCGAACGACCCCGTCGATTAACATTAATGCGGGCGTTACCGGCCCGTTCAACGACCTTCGTAATTTCATTCCATTATGAAAGCTAATTAACCCTTTGACTGGCCACTCACGTGTTCCGGCAAAAAATCGTTAGCATTGCGCGACGCAATTCGGGCCCGAGCTAGGCTCATTGTCAGAAATTCATTTGCACGAGCACGAGCGCGACAACAGCTACTAATTGTTGTGCAACGCGTATCAATGTTTTCTATACAGTCGCGTTCATACGTGTAAATATATACATACATATGTACATACGGGCGTACCATGCGAGATGAGCGATCGGAAATCAAGCTAAACCAAATTTGCTTGCGAAATTATTCACGTTTGTGCACGCTGTCAGACTACAATCTTATATACGAATATATTGTACTCCCTCTGTCCAAAAATAATAGCAGCAAGTGAGTATGTATATTTAAATAGTTCAGTCAACGAAAAGTTGTAAAGGGTACACAATTCTCAACTTTGGGACTTTGAATGTAGCTGGAAGTTATGTTGTAGCGCAAAATTGCGAAGCCTTCAATCAAAATCAATGTTCCATTACATCTGTTATTTGTTTTGACACATCTTTCAATTTTTAGTTTTCAAATGAACACCCTGTATATTGTAGTCACCATTCTTTTCTAATTGTAGAAATCATCGGTCTATCTAATGTCTATAGAAAGTTCTTTGATGTTGACACAGAATTCATCGGTTTGTCCCACTGTGCGGCGCACACTGGGCGCGATTGAAGAAGCACGCGAAATGTATGAATAACTCTTAAACCACTAAAGATATTTCAATGAAATTTCAACTGAATATTTAAAAAAATAATTCCTTCTCAATGACTTATAACTTAATATATTTCACATTTGTTTAACCGTTTTTATTAATTTTTTTAATCGAATTGGTCAAAATGTGAAAGTCGATTTTTTCCAAAATGTCGCGTGCTTCTTCTCAAATCAACAAAATATGATTCATTCACAGTGTCGCAAAAATCATTCGACAGTATGCAAAATTAATGAATGTGTAAACGTTTACCCTGATGAAGTGGGTTAAATGTTTTCAGTGTTCTGCATACGATCCAGATGTTTTCGTGGTAAATGCGTAACATCCGCAGTCTAGCAATTAAACAACAAGTTTTTGGCACGGTTTTCATTCACGTTTCACAGTTTCCTTACGTCAAGTAACACAGATCCAATTTATTCGGCACACTTTTCTTACGCACAATTTTCTTGTTCAATTTTCGAGAAACATAATTTTTGTGTTCAAAGATACTTGCGGTTTGGAACACGTTACCGAACTTCACGCGAAATCTTGTTGCCTTCTGCGTTCAAATGCGTACTGAACGACGCCGACGTGCGACAAGCAATGTGGCAATATTCTTACTTGTGCTAGAACGTCCCTCAATCTGCGATGGGTGTCGTGGTTTGTTTGTATACAGACTAAATAAATATGACAATGCGCGGTACGCAATTGTTACGGATCAACTGGATGACTGTATCACATATTTACGTTTCCCCAGAGTGTATTGCTCCGCGATAGCTCGATGACCCTTTTGCGATATTTTTTGTTCGCAATGAGTCAAGACCAGAGCCGCTTCTACCCATACCGATGATCTTCCAGCTTCCCATTGACATTCTCTGTTGACAAATCTATCGAGAGTTACGTAAATATTTCAACTTGTCCATCTTCTATTTGCATCGTTCCCGTTTAATGCGATAACGATCCGTTTTCTCTTGCGGCTTATCGTTGCGCGACGTTATCTTGAAAAGTTTGTTGTATCACGAAATTCTTCTTCAGTTTATTAGGTAGTTACCCACGTCAGTATAATGTGATGACAAAGGAAGATTTAAGTATCTGCAGATTATTTATAGATAATCACATTGATAACAGGTAATACTTGCAATTATTTGTTCATAAACTCATCAGAGTTATTTTATTATTGGACAGCGACAACATATTAATTATTAATAAAAACATTAGAAGAACTTAAAAATAGTATTATATTATCCTCAATTTATATTGAACACGCTAACAGGAAAATAAATTTTCATTTCACTCCAGTTTGTTGTAACTTCGGGTAGAAAGTGTTTATTTTGCATAAAGATTCGCTGTCTATTTATTATTATCATATTTCGTAAATTCATATACAGCAGGGGACTTCGATTAACCGGATCCCAATTAAAAACAAATATGCGTTTAGTTTTTCCTTGCAACCACAGATATTTTATGAAGGGAAATAAATTTTCAAAAATAGTAAATTCATTTTGCAACATAATGTACATTTTAGTTAGGTCCCTCGGGTCTCGATTATCCATCGGGCCTTAATTTTTCCGGTCTGTTTGTCTCCCGATCAAGCCGGTTAATCGGGGTCCTACTGTACAGTGGCGCCAAAAAGAATTGGGCACTAAATTCCCAATTTCCGAAAAAGTGTTGATATTTAAATTGTTATAATTTTCTAAACAAGAATCGTACTTTTATATAATCCCTCTTTTCTTTTCTAATAAGATATTTTTACGTAGTATAGTCAGCTGACGATAGAACACAGGTTTTTCTTGATAATGACACAAATTGAAATGCCTCTGAAAACATTGCTACGAGAAATAGGATTGATTAGAAATAGAACAAATTTTAAGAAACTGTGATTTAATTAGAATATAGTTTTTTTATGCGTCAGCCGATTTTGATGAAACTTTGCACGTGTATATAAATTACTTGGATTTACAAAAGGCATGTTTTAATATTGTTTTAACAATTGTGACCAAAAGCAATTTAAAAAAAAATTATCTACACATTAGGTAGTAAACTAATCCTTCTACTTCTAAACAATTCAAGCTGTTTGGTTACATTTTAAAAAGTTATTCGTTTTCGAAGCGTGTG
The DNA here is from genome assembly GCA_028455605.1 of Lasioglossum malachurum. Classification (NCBI taxonomy): domain Eukaryota; kingdom Metazoa; phylum Arthropoda; class Insecta; order Hymenoptera; family Halictidae; genus Lasioglossum; species Lasioglossum malachurum. Next base: position 11,024,341 of record CM052313.1, on the reverse strand, counting down.
CGAATACTCTTCACATTGACAGTATGTTTACAATGGCAAATATATACACTTCGAGTGTATATCGGAGAGGTTGGGATCTCGAGTGTTTTCTAGGATACGTAGGTCGAGAAAAAATCGCGTTAGATAAGCAAAGTAAGTTGCATTGGACGCAGAATGAAAATTTCAATGGAGCAGCATAGTATTCCGTAATAGAGGTCGCGCACGCGTGGCAGGTGTCGCGAGCCTCGCGTCGCGGCATGATTCAACGAGCTGCGAACGATAGCGCGTCCACGATAGATTGTCTTTCATATTTTCGCTATTTTATAGAAGTCAGCCTGTGGTCTAGGGGTACGATTCACCACCGTGAATCCAGTATCTGGATAGAAACGGGTATTCGAGACTACATGCTGATTTTCAATTTTTTCCGGTAGATTTTTTCAAACAAAGGTCAACAGATTCGGCAGGAACGCGACCCGGTTAAAAACGCGAATTTAATTTCATTTTTAGGACGAATATTCATGAATGTGACGTCAAAAGGCCTTGATAGAACCTGGTGCATCACCGATAAGCTTATCATTACGGTTGTTGCAGGCAGGTGTAACGGGTGTTTTATAAAGTCCTGATAATCGACGTAACGATCGAAAGTCAACTATCGGAGACCGACTGCTTCGCGAAACGGAAACGACCTCACCTCGAGAACTTTGACTCATTTTGAAGTCGAATGTCATCATCGGGACATTCAGGACATTCAGGACGATATCAGGACTGTGCATTTAGTCACGGTCGTCTCTAGTACAGGCCGGACATGGCTGTCTCAGTCCGATTTTAAGTGATTTGGAGTGGTTCGAGGTATATCACGGCCGTCTGTATATGCTACTGTGCATATGCAGTAATTTGATCGAACCAGAATCTACGGAAATCTACTGTAACTTTAGAGGAGTACATTGTTTTCACTCGAAAAAATTCGAGTATACTCCAAATATATCATCTAATAAACTCACAAGATTTCAAATTGATAAGTTCTATGCTTTTTCTTTAAAAAATTTCGAAAAATGATCTAACTTGATGGTCGTCATACTAGGTCGCCATATTAAGACTTGTGTCTCCACTCTACCTTCCCGTTCTACGTTTCGTCCCCGTCGAGAGGGGAAACTTTTTCCCCCTATTTCTATGCTGGGCACAGTTGGGGCCCCTCAAACGTTTGCTTCCCCCACCAACGTTTCTTCCGTGCAGAGCGCATCTTCGCTATGTTCGCTAGTGTTTCGTGTCTTCATTGCTCCACCGTAAAAATTCTCGTGTCCACAAAGGGTCAACGCTGTTCGAGACTTTACGTACCACCGTGTACGTACACAAGCAGCGTCGCTACAAACTTCCGATTGGCTGACCTTCCTATGCCGATCGCAACGATTATCTCGTAAATGATAACGCAATTAAATCAACTGTGATTCATGCAGCGCTGCGAGAAACCGCCGTGTAGGTGCATTTCGCGGTTACAGAAAAAGAGAACATAGGATACTATTTCCGGCGCGGCGCTGTAAACTAATACGTGGGCGTAAAACGTAACGCCTTCTACGCCTTTGTTTCAGCAAAACAAAGTTGATCATTCGTTTATTTCTGTAAGAGATTTTTATCTAGATAAATCCCTTTTCACTTCAGCTTTCACTTTCTGTTCGATTTCAAAGATATTGACACGCGGTGTTGTTCGCATACGCAAGTGTTTATTGGTGCACAAATGAGCGGGACAAAACGATTAATCTTTCCCGCTCGAACGAAAATAAACGATAGGTTAATACGTATTAGTAGATTGTGGGTCTGTGTGAAAATAACAATTGTAGACTGGAATGAAAAAAAGCTGTAAGTGCCATTTTTTCAACAATTGTTTTCTTGCGATACAATGCAATGAAATATGACTGAAAGTTCCTGGCGATTGGCCTTTTTTCAAGAAAACAACAAATGGACTTCTTTCCATTTTCTTGTGGTGTATTTTTTTCTCTTTTTTAAAGTCATATATTGTTTTCAAGTTGTTTAACTACAAATTGTCATTTTATAAAGTGTCTGCGAAATAAATTTCATTCCTGCAAGTATTACATAGATTTTCCTCGGAATTTTCATTTTGGCACTTACTACCTTTTTTAATTCCAGTCTTCAAGTGTGGCTCAGGAATAAAGTTAATTGCTCTTTTTAACACTTTTGTTAAATTGTTTCTTTTCATCTATTTACTGTTTGAAATTGCATCCACACATTTTTTTAATTCCCAGTATACATAATGGTCCTTTTTAGAAGTCTGTAGTTCTAGTGTTTAGAATGGGAAGAAACATTTAATGGACTGAAGGCCTGCACAGTGAGCGAGCTATAGTACTTTTAGAATATTTGCGGTTCTCCGTAGTTATCCGCTTCGACTGCGAACAGGAACCAACTATACATATAGAAACTTCGCACCTGTATTCCGCTCTGCGCAAAAAAAATGAAAAGAGCCGCAAAATGCAAACAGCGGGGTATATAACATATTCTATGTATCCGAACATCAGCAAAATATGGATACAGATACGAGAGAGCAATACAATTCGCGGCATTCCCAAAAATATTTGCGAAAGTGATTATAGAAAGAATGCAACGGTGTTTTCACGGAAATTTATTGAATATATTTTTTGACTCCAGTATATATTATAGTAAAAATCGCACAAAATATAAATAAAATGAATCTTGGTATTTTTATAATACACACATCAATCACTTTTGATGGTCGGCAGGTTTAGTGTTAATTTTATCGAACAAAATTTCAAACTATTTCTGTTTTTCAACAATAAACGTGTGTAGTTTATTGCAGCGTCGACCGACCTTCACGAAATTTTCAGAATATGTTTAATTGACACGGATTTACAAAACGTATTTTTAAAATTTTCAACTTTTAGTATTTTCTCTACAATTCCGACCAATTACAATTTTGGAAAACATTTCTTTTCGCATCCTGTAGTAAACTAATTGCTCTAGCTTCCTAAAATAGTTCAAATCGTACAGTACAATATTAAAAAAGTTATCGTCTGTTTTAGAGCGTTCGAATATTAATTCGAGTCACTGTGTATGGATGTACTATTATGAGAAAAAAGAAATTGTTTTAATTCCTACTGGAACAGAGTTGTTATTGGCTCTTAATGAAGAATCATCTCTCCTACATCTACCCTGTAACAATTATGGTTATTATTATCCCTCGTTTCGGGCAGTGTAGACAGAATCGAGCGAGTTCGCGTAAGATTCCCCGAGCAGAGAAGCCGAAAAAGGATCGAGCGAGTTTCGAACGAGCGTGGGAGAAATCGTACGGCGAGAGGTCGACTTCCGGGGGTTGAAAGGCGCATGCACAGAAACATGGCGTCCTCGGCGGGGTAGATTGTCGAGTGTACGGCGGCCTAGTGGGGTTTGGCGGGGTTTCGCGGGGTTTGTCGGATCGATAGCGCGCATGAGGGGTGCGCGAACACCTACGAGTACGAGTCGGTGATCGTGACGACATAGCCGCCGCCGAGAGTCGAGTATCCGGCGAGTATTCCCCGATGTCAATAGCGTACGTGCGTCCCAGTGACGAACACCGGGTTCGGTAGCTCGTCGACGAGGACTGGGATCGGGTCGGGTCGGGTCGTGTCGTTTCGTGTGTGTCCACTTGCGCGGGTATACGATCAGGAATGCCGGCCGGTTTCCGTTGCTCTGATCGCTGTCATCGCCTTCGTCGCGTTCATCCCCTTCGTCGGTCCCGTCGTGGCAGCGATCTCCTCTGAACGAGAACCGAGTCGCGGATACGCGAGTGACTCTGATGCACGAGCAGCTTGTGTTCAGGCGGGTATCGCGCGGAAATACCGCCGGAGCCGAAGCCGAAGCCGGAGTCGGAGCCGGCATGCCATCGACTTGAGAGCTAGTGATATGTCCGTGATGTCCCGAGGCTCGCCCTGGTGCCTGGCCGCACCGGGGCCCAACAGATTCCTAACGCTTCTCCTGATCGTCGTCGCTGCCCTCGTCGGCTTACTATCCCCAGGCGTCGTCGGAGAGAAGAGCAAAAAATGTGAGTACCTACAGTCTACCCTCTACAACTTTCCTCGCGATTCTGTCCCAGCTGTGTTGGTAACTACTCCAGCTCGCACCGATGTCCCACGAACGTGACAAATTAGGGCTGTTTCGGCATGAAATGCGGTTTGAATGTTTCGGGTCATGCGCTCCGGGGAATGTTTCCTGAAATTGCTGCGATTTTGCCGGAACCTCTCGACACCTTTTCGAATAACGTTCGTTTTCACTGTTTAATGAAGCAGGCCAACAACGCCGTGCTACGTATAAAATTCGTCCCCTTTCCCTTTACATCGTGTGATCAACGTTCGCTCGCTTTACCCCGACGTTTTTGCGAACTAGAGGTCAGAGTGCTCCTAAAGATTTTTAGATCTTCATAAAACAGTTTTATATCGCATTGTGTTGTTAATTATACTGCCCGTATCGCACTCCTAAGACCACGTGGGGAAAAAATGTGGAGCAATTATCTGGTCGCGTAAATTGAAAATTACCAGCAGTCCAAGATTTGTCCCGCAGAGTCGGGGATTTGTTGTTGCATGCGTTGAAACAGGATGAAATCCACAGCGTGCAGTAAGATTAACCGCCTTGCACTGTTATTACAGTCCGACTCGAGATTTCGTTGAATATGTATGCCATTAATTACCTTTCCAGTGAAATAAAATTCTATTTCAGACAATAGATATGAATTCTCTTTTTCTTCTACGAAACTATGAACAACAATAAAGTTCTAATCACTGTAACCGTAAAATAAACCCTGGTGCCAAGAGTTAACGCAACGATTTCGTCCCGGATTAATTTTAGCCGAGTCGTTTCCGCCACTTCCTTATTTCGTAATGCGCAAACTTTTGTCAACGCGCAAAACGCGGTCGAGGGCCTTTCATTGTTGGTCCATCTCCTTTGCTCTTTGCTGGTCTGGCTTGCCGGGACTGTTCACTGGTTCGTTGAAACGAATTGAATCATTCGTGGATGAAGCATCGTACATTCCGTAATTTAACGCTCGCCCGGTGTCCTAATTTAATTACAATAATTCCGAAACGTTCGTATTCTATGCTGTCGCGAGATTGTCAGCCTTGCTGGACCTGTAAGGTTCATTGAAACGAATTGGACCAATTCGTGGATGAAACATCGTACATTCCATAATTTAACGTTCCCTCATTGTTCTAATTTTGTGACAATAATTCTGGAGCGGTTTCCGAGATTGTCAGCCAACGAATGCTCACGGGAAAGGAAATTTTCGAAATTGTAGGGGCGTCGCTACAGGTGCTGGTAAACGACCGGACTGTCCAGTGAAAATTGCAGTGATCACGCCAAAGTTACCGGAACAACGTTAATTGTTTGCCGGAGCGGTAGGCGGCAGGAAGATTACTACGTCGCCGTGGCCAGTGCACGACGAACGTGACGCGGACCGATAAACGAAGCTAATTACGACAGTGAAATTAGCTCGGCAGAGCAACCATATCGCACTGATTTCGCGATGACGCGTGATCGATTGATGTCCCGCGTATCATCGATCAAAACGTACGCGTGTCATAATTACCTTTGTACTCGTAGTGCCGCCTCAACGGAAAAGAAAAGCACCCATTTCGTGGCGTTTACGCTACACATATCCCGCGAACACCACCATCTCGAGCGCTTAATTGCACAGTCGATGGTAGTATCATAAGCGTTGTAGTTGTAAAGCCGATGTAGGCTTTTAAACTCTACTCGAGATTAAACTACAATCGAGGGACCGCCTTTAAGCACGGCTTAGACTTTAAGCTTTGGCAGAGAACCTCCAGGCAAATAGTTTTGATTGGTAATGGACTAGGAGAAACATAGTAGCAACAAATTCGGTGTAAAGGAGGAGCTAACCGCGTTCAAGTTTCCACCTAGTGGAAGCTAATGGGTCTAATGAATTTATTATTGCAGCTGGTATTTGAATAATCGATGAGCACGCGAACGATACACTGCCAGCACGATGCAAACTGTAAACCAACGAAAATTTCCTAGAAAACTCTCTTCTTATCTTATCAGTCGGTTCGAATGAAATTTTTCATATAATCCTCTTTTTCGCTGAGCTGGCGGAGGACAGTCCATGTTTAAGGGTTGGAAATGTTGATTTTGCAGAGATAGGGGAACCCAACTTTGATATCGCTTTCCTTTATGCCTCGGAAGTGGTGGTTTTATTTATGATAGGGTTCGTATATGTTGTAACCCGGGTACATTGAAATTCATTTTCTATTCAGCGGTAAGCTACTTAAAGATTCGCCGTGAAAGTGACGTTCGGATAAATGAGAAATTTCGCGAGGAGCTGAGGATAATGGATTTCCTTTTTATTCGGTCTCTTATGACACGCTGTCACCCATAATACGAGCATATGCTTGATAAATTCAGGGATTTACCAGTGAAAGGAAGAAATTACAACGCTGCTGGCCGATCGAAATTGAAACTTCCAGTCGGGTTTCAGCCCGGAATTTGCTCGTTTGAAAAATGTCCTCCGCGATCGCGCGTCCTTATCATCGTTTCTTGGCCCATAGACGATTTCTCTTTCGTGGGGGGATGAACATCGGTGGCGGTGGCGTACTGCTGTTTCTTATGTCCTCCCTGTTCCGCGGGCTTCTCGAACTTTCGTGGCAATCCTTGTCACTGTCTGGCGGCTTGATTTCTTGCTAAACTCTCCCGGCAAGAAACTTCGCATCCGGAAACGAGTGACTCGCTCTCTCCCCATTTACTTATCCCGAGGGATAGTCGGTCCAGCTCCAGACCGTGCATCACCGGCGACCACGGTCCTTCGACTTGGCAAAATTCCACTCAATTTCCGTGGAATTCACGCGCAACCGACGGACCGAAATTCTTCGCGGAACGATCCTCGCAAGATCATCGCCGGAGGTCCATTTTTGAAACATTTTCTCGACGGTTTACCTACCGGTGCACAGTGGTCAATTTTCCCAAGAACTTTTATTAGTTATACGTTATTCATTGCTTACAGATCAATTTTGGGGTTTTTTTACAATCTAATTTTGCCGTTATGTCTTCATTGTGATGGAGAACCACCTTCACAGGGGGTATTTAAAGAAACGAAATTTTGTCAGTTAGATCGTGATTTCGAGCGAATATCTTGTTAGCACATTGCCCATCTTTATACAAAATTAAATTGTTTTACTTCGATTGTAACAGACTGAAGCAAAATAGAAATTGATTTTCTTTCTTTAGACGTGGGTTGAAAATAGCATTACAATTGTGTCAAACGCCTTTATTAATTTCGCTATGTTGAGGTTCTGTTACCCATTTTTGTCATTGATTTACTCCAGAGTTTACTTGGGAGCTGGAATATACTAGAATATGCCAGACTATACCAGAATGTCCTAGAATGTAGGAGTGTCGACAAAATAAACTATGGATTTTTCGAGAAAATACAAAAATTTGTGCTTCGGTTGCAAGAAACAGGAGCTGCATAGACACTTATTTCTTCTCCTTGTTACAAAGCGGGAAGTTTCTTTTACAAGTGTACGACTGTACACGTAATATATGACAAGGGATCAAGGGTCAGTATTATTCGAAGATATTGCATACAATGCTTTCCCTATATTCTCGAGAACGCAATTGTTCTAGGTAAACGCGCTGTAAAGAAGGCGGCGGATCCGCGCGACGTTTGTGTCTCGATGTAGATTGAAGCTTTCGTAGCTCGAAGAGTTTCGTTAAATTGGAAGGCCACGGGTCGTAAGTTGGAGAGGCGGCTCTTCCTATCGTTATGTCGAAATGTTGCTGGGAAATTACTAACAGGGCTCGATTGGTAGTAGCACCGCGGTGCCTCACCTGTCGCTTTCTCGGTTTCCTCTCTTTGTGCGGCAGCCACCTCAATTACCGAAGCTTTTCGTATCGGTAACTTCGAGACGACCAATCTGCCTCGGCCAATCAATTCCGACGAATGTTTCAACTTTATAAAATCCACAGAAATTCGCCCCTCGCCAGTTCGTTAGTTTTTCAAACTTCCGATTTATCTCGGAACGATATGCGGCGAACTTTCCTTTTCCATTTCCCTCGACACCATTTTGTATAATTTATTACCATAAATCAGCATCGATATTCCCTTCCCCGTCCAGATAAGAATGCCTGGCGGTAACTCACGACGCTGTGTTCTTTTTTGCAAGAGACTACATCTTAATGCCAACCGTGGCAACCGACGATATCTTTATTTCTGTGCTTGTGGCGCGCTAAACGATACCCTCCTTTCCTTCCTCGGAGCCTTCTTGCTTCTTGATATGCAACCATCGTTGCTGCGTATTGTGAGCTTCGATACGGTTACTCTTCCCTCGGGAGCAATACAGCTACTGCAAGGGAAATGTACTTACATGCCTTGTAGTATTTCTTTCATTCCATCTATAAACGTCGCTGCTCAATTCGCACGGGCTTGGCGCCTCGCGAGCCGCGTGTGCATTCGCAGGTCGAGATATGTAACCTCGTCTTCCAACGTTAAAAGTATCGCTCCTGAATTAGTGATCTATTTTCTCTCCAAGGAATCTTCGAACAATTATGTACAGTGTGGCAGCTGCATAACTTTTCATCAAATGTAAATTTTCGAATTTTTGTTCCGGAGTTTTGAAATTCTTTCTTTGGAACAGTGGAAAAATTCACAATGGAGCAACCTGTTAAAATAATTGAAATCAGTGTTCCATTATTTTAACGCAGAGAGTGTACAGCCGTTATTTTAATTTCTCGAGATTCCAATTTCAACTTCACCACCAGATACGTCTCTATGGGGACATTTGAAGGATCGAGGGTACGTTAATAAGCCCCGAACAATACAACAGCCAAAGGACAATATCCAGGAAGAAACTCGGGCTCTGGGACCAGGAACATTGAAAGCTGTGATGCAAAATGTAGTGGAAAGAGCCCACGCTTGCGAAGCAGAGAATGGGGGTCACCTACCGTGACGTTCTTTTCCGCTTCTGAATTAAAAATATTCCCATCTAACGTACCTCAAACCACCATAGAAATACAAATAGAAATTATGAAGGAACGAAAAGTTCATTATTCATTTGTGAAATGATGATTTATGGGCCACTCTGTACCTCCCACGATTACGAAGAGACATTCCGATAGAACATTGATTCGGAAAGCTGGCGCAACGGCAAGCTGTCATTACGGAGCGGGTATTTACTTCGTATCATTCACGTTTCATTTAGTATTCATAGAAAACTGTGGCGGGGACGTTCGTTGCGACGCGACGCGACATCTTCCTCAGCAGACGCGACATCTTCCTCAGAGGGAAGGTGGAAATTGAGACTGCATCTATCATTCTGCAGCCATCTCAAAGAACCCGAGACGTCTTGATCGAAGGGACGTCTGCTGGCCAGGTCGCGCCAATGTAAACACCTGCAACGTGTTTAACATTAGCAACGGAAGAAATTACGAGAAATCTGATCGATAGAGTTCTCGGCAACGTCGAACCGATCGCCGGTCTGACCGCGATTCGAAAGGATCCTCGGGTTCAGGGATGATTAACAATGCAGGAGGAAGGTTATGGAGGTATCGATCTCCCTTTCTTCATTTACGTGGCCCCCGTCGTCTCCGGCTTTGTCTTCTTTTTTCAGCTGTTTGTCCTTTTCGAACGTTACGGCAATTCGGAATACTGCGCGTCAGAAGCAGACCTTTTCATCCGTGTCGTGAGCATTATTGTGCACGCAATCTGTACGTACAACCCTCTCTGCCAGTGGTTTGAGCGCTCGCAAACCTGCACCGAGTACTATCTACACACTTCCGTTTTTCCAGCGGCAACCCTTCTTCTACCCTTCCTCCTCCTTCTCTCTCTCTCTCTCTCTCTCTCTCTCTCGCCCTCTCGCTCTATCTCTCCTTCTCTCCTGATGCACTCGAAACGATGTTGCTTCGTACACGAGCAGCACGTTCAATAGATACCAAACGATCAATGAGATACTCGTTTGATATATACGCGAACAATATGTTTCTTCCAGTTCTTGTTTTGCTATCGACACGTGTTACGAGTACGAGGCGGCTCGAATATCGGATTCCTCTAGATAAGATGCTTACGAAAATAGCTCGCCGAGTTCGGCGCTTGCATTCCTAATCCTCGCGGATCTTTTCGCTGCGACAGTTACAGAATACGTTAGGATCTCTCTCAACGGCTGTGTTGTATAAAGCTATTTTTTATTCCGACTAGAGAACAGATAAACGTAAAACAAAGAATTGTCCAGAGCAGAAACTTGTTCCCCGCCGTCGCTCCGCGACCCCACCATTTATCTTCACTTCCCCCTTTCTCCAGCACCACTCCTAGCTCGACTTTATTTCCAGATCCGGGCAACTGGCCCTCGGGCGGAGTTGAGCATTAATCAATTAAAATTTTAACCAAGATTGATTGATTAATGTGTACGATTTAAAAAGGTAATCATTGAAAAATGGACGATTGATTCAATCGATTGATGAAGTTAATCGTCAATCGTTGATTAAACGAATAAATCATCGAGAAATCGGAGACTGATTTAATCAATTGTTGAATTCGTATACAGTTTTTTGCGCAATTCTCGTCCTACGAAATTTTACGAAAAATATTTTTGGAAGTATGTGTAATTCGACGTTTTTCTAGAGGCCAACTAAACGCATCAATCACTGTTTCAACTTTAAAATCGCTATTTTTTGTGTTATGTCACTTTTCGTTTGTTTTCGAATTGTTTTGAATTATAGTATAGTCATTTTTTGTGGTGTCTCAGGGGGAGTACGAAAGGTTAACTTATCAGAAAATTGGGGAACGATTATGGAACGAACCGGCGTGCATTTCATTGATTAGATCAGTTTGACGCAATAGTAATATGCAACAACATTCCTGCAAAGAAATGCAGGCAGTCCTATATTTCGCGACTGAATATTTTAAAGTTATTTTTCGTTCGTGTTACACGTAGACGTCGTAGTACGGCTTTAGAAGATGAAATAGCGAAACCGCGTGTCCTGACAAGAATTTCGAATTTTCTTGGAGTACGAACGAGCCAGAGATAGTTACGTTTTCTTCTTACATCCAGAACCCCGTAAAAATGATTTACAAAGGGCTGTGTGGGGCGAGGATATCCTGCGCATCTGTATCGACGAAACGCCGAGCACCGCATCTGTATGCAGATGTGCTATCAAAACGCGGAGGAACAAATCGAATGACTGTAACAGCATTTACTGAAATGGCGAGAACGAACGAACAGATAAAAAGGTCTATAAGAAAATTCATTCTTCTATAGCACGGTGCTACTACTACACACGATGTAGCTACATCCTGACGGCTGATAAATTCAATATGTCCTCTCGTGATACCCCTTGGGAACCGCCCATCTATCAGTACATGAAAGATACGTATGCATCCACGTGCATCAAATATTTGTCTCCGTGTTCGCCTCACTTTGAATACCCTTTCGATATCCCTCTGCGTACTTTTTAGCAATCCAATAATTATTTGTGACGCGCGCGTGTGTTCAGTGCAACAGTGGGGCCAGCAATAATCGTGGTGGATAAACCTTTTATACGTAAAAGCTGATAAATCTCGTCGCCATTTGATGTACATTAATTAGACTGCGGATTTCATGCATCTGCGACAAAAATGGGTAGCTGTGATTTGGAAAAGTGCAAAGATTAAAACAATTTCAGAATCTCAACAATTGTTCACACCTTAATAAAGCCACAGACGAGAGAGAAATTAACTCCTATTTGGCTCCTGCGTCCTGCAATTAAAGCGAAACATTTTTATTGTGCATGCAGGTCCACAGTCTAATTAGACAGAATAGCCCAAAAGTTGCTAGACCATTTAAAATGTGAATTTCTTTATAGAAGAATGAAAATGTGAATATTTTAGAAGAGAAGGATTATAGGACCACCTTGTAATATTCGCGAAACGTTTTCGTATACGTAAGAAATTGTATGTAGTTTTTTGTTTATAGCATTTTAATTCGATTGATAATTAAGAGATATCAGAATATCTCTAAATTTTTCCACAATGTCTCCTTAGTTTTGTACTTGTCCTATTCATTTTTTAATACGATCATTAAAGACGGAGAGACACCACTTTTGCACCAATTTTTTATGATATTTTTGAATTTATTTAAAAAAATAAGGGTCCAGCGGAAAATCGAACTATATCACGCGATAGAGCAGACTTTTATCTTCAGAAACCACCCTTCCAAGTTTCGAACGTGTGGCAAATGATATAGTTTCTTATAGTAAGTAAATACCATTTTTTCTTTAAATTATATTGCTAAAATAAGAAATATTAAATAAGTAATGCGATTTCTGAAAGTATTAGGTATAACGACGCAAAAAATAAAATATTATATTTTGTGTTTCAGATTATTAAAATAGAAATATTTTACTTTGTGTTTCAGATTATTAAAATAGAAACATTTTATTTTGTGGATGAAATTGTTAAAATAGAAATATTTTACTTTGAGGTTCAGATTGTTTAAATAAATAGAAGTATTTTATTTCGAGGTTCAGTTGTTCAAATAGAAATATTTTATTTCGAGGTTCAGATTGTTCAAATAAAATCTACTAAAATTTCCGTTAAGTAAAATAAAATATTAAATAGTATTTTAAATATTTTTTCCGCCAAATAATGCCCACCTCTGGTTCTGAGAATATGTGTTATTGCGGATTATCAATTTCTACATAAAGATTATCTTATAATTATACTGGATTGTGCGTTCTTTTGCACAGTAGTGTATATATACCCAAATTGGAAGTCTTAGTTTCGTTCGGTTCGGTGGCGACGTGGACTAGCCGTTGGACCCACGAACTACGCTTCGAACGAACTTGGGTTCGAATCCCCGTCCTCCTCTACACCTATTCCTCTCTCGGAATAACTTTACACTATTCGGTTTTTCCCTCTTCATCTTGAAGTGAACCCACAGTTCAGCTCCATTCGTATGCAATCACAATACGTAATGGCGTTCCCAAAACTGTGGAGATCAAGGTGCTGTTAATTTCGCTATGTTTCAGAGGTGTATAATTACCTCTGTAACACGCTTAACAGCCACACAAAATAATTTTTTTTTGTTCTCCGAACAAACTGTACCTACACATCAAAAGTTCGTCTCGAATCGTACATCAAAAGTTCATCTTAAATTGCGCACCAAAAGTTTTATCGAAACGTTGCATGTTCAAGTTGGATATCTTTGCAAAGAAGAGAGATCCGAAACTGTTGCCAAGCTGTTTGTGCGGCGCTACGCGAAAACAGTTTTGCGATAGAGCATTACATAAATTTTGAGGTAAAGCGTAGCAATAGTAGAAACTCGGTAACAGCATGAATACTAAATTTACGGTTTGCCGCAGTTTTGAGGGGGAATTGTATTTCGCGTTACATTTTCGACGAAGTTCACTAATACTCGCTACTAAATTATAGTCCACCCCCGGGACTAATTACATTGGCCTCAACAAGTGCAGTTAATCTTGCTTATAATTTATGTGTACTCACGATGTACTCTGTTTACCGATGCGCGGGGAAGGCAGGAAAAGATTTAACTAACTTTCCGTATTTCGTTGCTTCACGATGGTGCAGGTAATAATATTGTACATTTTCAGTTGCTTCCTTAACGTTAAAAACGTTCGGTATTTCGAATTGTTCTCTTTGCAGGATTATAATGAGGAGCAAAACTGAACCGATAAAACAATTTTTTCAGTAAACCATCATTTATGTATTTATTACTTTATTAAGACAATATTTATCAAAAAGATGTGCATGATTTTAAATTTATTTTCGTTTCAGTTCTGACGGATTTTATGCACTCATATGGCGGAAATGCGTAGACGAGATAAAAAGAATCTACGAACATGAATAAAATGATTAAAAACTATTAAATTAACTATTAAATCAAATCTAACTGTAAAATCATATGCTTCTCGAATCTCTATGACTCTGTCTGAACTGCATAGACAATGATATTCTGGAGAAGTGATGCGATTCGTTCAATTTTGCTCCCCACCGCACTTGATTATCCGTTTATGCAAATCCGTAGATATTTTATCGAGTGTCCGCTCCTAAACCGGCTCGTCTCATATGATGAAATCCCGCAGGGACGCGCGACCATAATAACATCTTTTAATCCCGTGAAAAACGCAAAGAAGTTCGTCGGCCGGGAAAATCCGTGAATATTTCCTGGATGACGGTCGAATTTAAAGCTGTGTTCACACCGGCTTAGCCTGGACGTGCGCCTTCGTGACGGGGCTCGAGAGTACGGGAAAGAAAGGTGGTCTTATGGTCGAAAGATCCTACGGCCGAAGCCTTGTAGCTTATTCGCGGCCGCAAATCTACGTTGGAAGGCCGAGGTAGCTTCACGGGAAAAAACAGCTCGGCGCGGTGTGGACACGGCTTAATAATCGCTTTTCTCGTGAAGCCGGGCACACACCGAAGTCGGTTATAGAACAGCGGCGGTGTGTAATAACCTCCGTGGCCCAGATACGGGAGAAAAATCGAAGTCGTCGACAGACATATTGGATGCTGGGAAGATAGTTCCCGTCTCGGTGTTTTTGTCCCACTTCTTACACCGGTAACTCAGCGTGCCTGGAACATCCGACATCCAAATATCAATTCTTTCGAGACACACGTGTGTGCCGGGCGCACGGCACCCGGATCGATACGATTCGGAGGTGCATAATCTCTCTCGTGACAATGCACCTTTTCTCCATCGACGACGATCGAACCGAACCGGAATAAAATGAAAATGCGACGTTCCTCGCTCGGCCCGATTTTCGCCCACACTTTTAGGAACGGAGAACGTTCACGTGTGCTCTCTATTCTGCAAATTTCAGCGATACGTTCCAACGTTGTTACCGTACTTACGCTCCTGGACAAAATGACAGCGTGCTTCTTCCATTTCCGGAAGAATAGATATCAGGTTGTCCCAAAAGTTTCTCTCGCAATGTATATGTTTAATATTTTCAAACACCACGAGAGCATATACACTACTGTGGAAAAGAAAGAAGCACCCAGTATAATTATAAGATACAATGACAAACAATATCTTTATGTGAAAATTGTATTGTACTTGATAATGAATGAACTGAATTGAAAGAAAGTCTCTAACACTTATTATAAGTTAACACATGCAATAGCAACATAATGATTGCACATCGATTTCGAAGCAATACAAATTATTTCTATAAAAGAATATCATACAAATTGTGTATTTATACAATTTATATTGTAAGGCAAGGGGCTAATCGAAAAGAAGCAAATTTTTGTGACAGCTGTGAAACGATGAAAGATAGTCATCAGATGGTAGTTTTTTCAAGGCGTCGCCATGCTCGATTCTTCGATCTTTAATAATATTGTTTACACCTAATCCTGACAACAAGCAAATAGAATTTCTCAATACAAGCGACGCAGCATCGTAATCGCTACGATGCAGAGAGGAAGGAAAAACCTGTTGGGAAATAAAGTTCGCCCTCTATGAAACTGTGTGTTTCATTTCGAAATTCTATATTAGGAATTAAAGAAGGCGCACACGCGTGCTACCATTTTGTGTAGGAGTGTACCGTACTCATTACGGCCATCGGCCTTCCGATTATAGTTAAACCGAACTTTCCACGTTCAGCCGTGCTCGTATTCCGCCGCGCGGAAAAGAGCATCGTCGTTTTGTTTCATCGTGTAGACGATTAGTCGGTGCCCCTCGACCCTGTTGTCTGCAGCCTGCATTCATTGGGTTTATCGGATCGTAAGCCCGGCGTCCGTACGCTTAAATTAGCGTTACACGATAATTTAGCTGTTTCGAGAGCCCGCGCTCCGGTTCTCACGCCACCCGTTCGTTAATTCTTTGCATATTTATTTATTGCTATCGCGTGCACTCGCCGCGCTTATTCCCGGATTATTTCGGCCGTTGGCGCGAGCTTATTTCGCTTCCGTGTAGTACTTGTGTCTTGTTCCGTTCTTTGTGGAAACTCGTGATCTCGAATGAAATAATTATTTAACACGGTATGTCATAGTTCATCGTGGTCGATTTTCCGTGTTTCCGAGTTTGTAATATAGATAAGCTTGTTTGTACGTTACAGCGACTACCGAGACAAATAAAATATTCGACTGAAATCGGTCTCTCTTAAATTTCGTGCTGGCTTTCGTGATTTTGCGGGAAATTTTGGTCTACCAACGAAATGAAACAACAGCGTTCCCAGCTAATTTTACCATAAAATTCTATTCATACTTTAGCCCGGAAAAATTGCCTCTTTTTTTGTCGAAAGAAGGGGGTTGCGCGATCATTAAAAACTGCTGTGGCTGGCATTTAATACCTTGGTCTGGCGGCGATCGTTAGTGCAAGGGGTATAGAGTAGCGAGAGATAAATGAATTAAGGGTCGAATGAATAATCTCCGGGGTGGCTGTCGATGGTACAAAGACCGCACCTATATTTTAGTCGTGCTGCACTTAGTTGCACGATCCTCTTTTTGCCCGCTGTCCCTTATCCTCCAAGTTTCTCCTCTTCTTCCTCTTCCTGTTTTTCTCCCATCCTCTCCTTGAGCATCGCCGAACTCTTCTCCAAGTCGGCGGACGCCATTGTCTGGCAAGGTTCTATTCAATTCTAAACTCGGTTGGGACCACAAAGATTCCCTTTTAGGAATTAACGCCCGGGATCCAGAGATTTCGTCGAATTTACTGTCTCGCGAGCATTACGTATGCTTCCTCGGCGTTTCCGTCTCACCTAACAATTTATTCCTCTCGACGAGCACACTTCCAGAATTCGGGAATTTTTAATACAAACCTTTCCCCGTACCTCATCCCGCATATTATTATCGTTCAGACTTCACAGTCCATGAATTCCTTGACGCGCCTTCAAAGTGAAAATGAAGCATAGTTATTTGGATAGTTGCTCTACTTCCGCAGTTTCAACCTCGCAGCGGCTCCGCTAACCAAGTAGCAATGTGTTCCCAACAAACTTGGGTTAGCGCTTCTTCGTTAATCTGCGTGTAGACGATTAATTCAATCCCGCATTATGACGATAATACCCGGGAGAGATCGTTTGAACATTTAATTTGTTCAAATCGTTCGGGCTACTTCTCTCCACGGTGAGAGTTAGAGAGTGGAGGAAGTATGGATGGCGAAAATCTTCATTTATAAACAATCTGTAGAATAATGTTTTGTGTGTGTGTATATTATTTAGATAGTTCGCACAAGTCGTACCACGCTTTTATTATTATTTATATCAACACGTGAAAAAATACATCGTTTTCGTTGCGTTAGTCGAAATAAACCACACTGGTACAGGAATACGTTATATGTTCCTCTCGTAATGTGTGCGTAACATTATTCATTTGTCAATAATTATTCTCCCCTAGCAAGAATATTATAAGTAATTATTAAAATTCAGCAGCATTTAATTATAACTTGAGCAGTATAATTTTAGATCTGTGGGACACAGTCAGCAGCTAAGGATTCGTTCAGTAAAGAGCTTCCTCTCGTGCCACGAACTAAAGAAATCTTTGTACAAGAAAATGCCAGTGTACATTTTATTTACACTCATATCCAATACCTTGAAACCCTAATCGTAACAGCGGTATCAACGAATTGAATCGTCACGGTGAACTAACCAATTGTATAATTAGCACTGACGTGCTTGCCATCTGGATCCGACACGCTTGAATTGCGGTTTGCGGGAGTATACGCACTGCCGAGTTTCCACTTTTCCCGTGCGCCTAACGTCTGCATAGCATCTGCATAGCGTCTACGGGGGTTTCATTATCGCACGTCCGCCGAAGCTCGAGAATTAACCTTTTTTTTCTTCTTCTCCCCCGTAGCCTTGATGAAATATCGTAGGCGTACGCGTGTCAGAGGTAAAACGGGTTGGGCGACGAATCCCGTTTCGCCAGTGGTTCGCGATAAGGAAAAATTTTCGAGATTTCCTCGGTTCATCTCCTGAACAGGAACTTTATTTCCTGGGGTAAGTCGAGAGCGGAGATGCAGACTTGTTACCCAGGAGACGTGCCTTTATGAATCTAGCCACTGCACCTGCAGCTATAAATCTCTTCAGGATATTACTTAATGCAGTGACGTCTCGAACCACGATAAATCGCGTTCCACCGCTTCCTGACGTTTTTCGGCCTGGACGTGCCGATACAGTGTCGATGCGCGTCGTTCGCGCGGCGGCATCGTATTAGAGAAAATTCTATAAGATTTCAAAAGCCGTGTGTTTGTGGTAATGTTTGGAATGTGAAGGATTCTCTTCATGAAAATTGTCAATTACGCTCTTGTTCATGGTTCAGATCTCGTCACGAAAAACTCGCGGAAGCGGCTAAATTCTCCGGTGGCCTCGCATCCGTTCCTTCGGCGCATACGTAAGTGTTTCCATACTTCTTTCGCTGTGATCGCGGGCAAGCAACTTTGAATCAGGACTGTTTGTATCGAGATAACGATCCGGCTCTTGAAACTAACGCGGCCTTTATCTTACCTTCAATTTTTGAAAAATGTAAATTTCTTGGACTGGAGTGACGGGGGGAGCGGGTGCGATACTCGTTGAGACATCGATTCAAGGCCACTGATTGACCCTGTTCGAGCGAGAAGGGTTGAGAAAACGTCGATCGAGACGCGAATCGGTCGGACGAAGATGACGCGGGGGGCGGTAACGATGAAACGACGCGACAGGAGGCTGCGAAACAATTCCTATCACAGATCACAGATCGCAGCTCGTCGAGTCAGCGGTAAAACGTGGGCTGCCCGAGGGGTTTCGAATGAGAACGGGGGGGTGAAGGAGAATCCTTCAGGACTCCGACAGTCCGCTACCGGCAGCAGCCAGATTTATGATCCCACAATATCCTCCTATGATTGGATCCTGGCAACTTTCTTGGCCGGCCCTTTTTCTTTCGACACTCTCCCCACCCCCGTTCCCTGTTTGCTCCTCTCTCTGTCCCTCCTCCTCTCTTCTTTCACAGTTCAGCCGGGATCTGCTCGTCGCGCCGCCTTCTTACCAACCACTTCACGTTGAACCTCCCTAGCGATGACGTTTCCTCTTTATTCCTTTTTGATCCCTATTCCGCGAGAAACTTCGAAAGGTGTAGGTATCACTGCGGGCTACCCCGTTCTTGCATAACCACGGGTATCTTCCAGTCGTTTTTATAATCTTGTATACGCGAGCAAAGATCTTTCCGCTGGCCGGCGAAACTTCGCAAAGTAGATTCGAGCTGATCCCGCGTAGCACCGGCTCGAATGGGATTCCGAAAGGATCCTCATTACGTGAATGATTTTCCCGAGCATCCGTCCTCTCGCCTTCCCTTACGGTGCCCTACGATCGATCGTAACAGGATGCGAGGAAATTGTGGTTTGCATCGCGACGGATCGATTGTTCGACGATTACCACGCGACGGAGGGCGATGTCTGATTATGTGGGCGCGCGCGCGCGCGCAGCGTCGGCACATGGAGCAGAAAATTAAACAAAAAACCGCGCGGTGATCCCTTTCACCGGGAGGCAATCAGGAAGGCTTAGGGCAACGGCTCCGTCTCTCATAACAGGTCGGATCTAAGAACCTGCAGCTGGTCTGCGAGTTCCTTTTCATCGAGGATTTAATATCACTCTATAGACACCGAATTCTCTTATTCCACTCGGAGCATGCTCGATTCCTTTTTACGACGTGTCGCTTTGTTCTTTTACGGTCCGTTGCCTCGGCACGCAGCTGTGGATGGTCAATAATATATGGTTATATTTAATAAGAAATATGTATTTAATAATGAAATACTCCCTCTGTCCCATAATAATAGTAGCAAAATAAAATAAATATTAACTATATGTTAAACTATATTGACGTAATTTTCGTGGACGCTCCACGCTTTTATTTATATATTAAGTTTTTCCACCTATTCGGACATACACACACAAATTTTATAACAGAAGAAATTGTGAACTAATTGCTTAAAATTTTGGGGAAAAATATTATTAATCATTTAACTGGATTCGGTATTGTATGGAGGATCAGGAAAAAAATTATTTTCTCCTTTTTAGTGCATTTTAATATAAGCGTGATTTTTAAAAAGTTTTTTTCATCTTACTTTTACAATGGGTTGATATTCAACTGAAATAAAATAATTGATTTCGATCAGCGGATGAAATTGGAAAAATAGTTCCTCGGTTCTGATTAGGTAGCAAAATTAGGTGACTACGCGGACCGCGTCAAACGCAGGAAAGCACAGCGCGTGTAAACACGGGCGAAAACTTTCTGCACGTCGTCAATTAAACCAGGCCTGGGTAACTAGTGCTCTGAGCAAGCACAGCTCCGCGTTTTTTCGATTTATGAATTTTATCACTTACTAGCTATTCTGTTAATTTCAGCAGTTTATTAATTACTAATTGATAGCACAAGTGAAATGACACACACACACACAACGTATATATTGTTATTTTATTCACATAATAGATATACCGTCAATTTAAATAAAATCACTTAGAGCAGTTGCAAGGTACGTTTAAGAATGACTATTTACTTAATTACACCAGAAACAGCAGCAAGTTATAAAAAATAATTGTAGCATGAGATCTTACTCTTAACTGGTCACTTACTAGTACATTCAGTCCACTCGGGTATTTCTCGGGCTTAAATCGCAATGAAAGGTGAGAGCAAATTACAAGGGAAAGAACAACAACGGGGTTGAGAAGAAGTTAACAGTATGAATTAAACGGACTGTGTACGCGTCGCGGACACGTGGGCTCTCTCTAAGGAACTCGATAAACGCGCCGGAAGTTAGATGGTCGACGTTCGAAGTCGATCGGGCCTTCGGTTCGTTGTAATCTCGTTTCTATCTCGACATTGCCGGCAAATTGTTTCGGGAGGTTTGGGAGATAGCAGATCGAACTACCACTTGTCTATACCCTGTAGTATAGTAACTACGGAAGTTTCATGGCAAAGCTTTTACACCGAGGCGCTATTTGTCCGTTCCGCCGGCGTAACTAATTCAATATACACAGCGTTTCAAACTGTCGATGGAAACTAAATTCTATTTATATTTCAACTTTTCTATCGTCGCGAGCTAATTCGAGCGAGTTAACTATACTGTCGTGTCGATTCCCGAGGACTTTGTAGCGCGTTCCATTCGATTCGAATTCGAACTGAACCGCAATCTATGGATCTGGCGCATCGTGATCTCGATTGCGGAAGAATTCACGCCCAGAGCGGTTCGACCCGGTATGCCACCAACTAATTATCGATTACCTATTAGTGCAGACTGGACCACTGGCCGATCTCCACGCGGGCTTCAACGACACACTATTTGGAATACCGACGTTGCTAAAAATCGGTGACTAGGTTGACTCCCTTATTTAAACGTTGCCACAGACAATTCTATTCTTTCCGTGACGCAATTTTGAACTGCCACTTTGAAATTTATACAGGATATAGTTTGTGTTGATAAATATTTGACGCGCGTTGACATGTTTTGATTCGATTTTACCCGAGTGTAACACGCCGATTTTAATGAAATTTGTACTGGATATAGTTTGTTGAAAAATATTTGACACGCGTGTTTTTTTATCTGCAATAATCCATCGAGGGTAAATTTTATTTATTTATTTTTTGGGTAAAGAGAGAGACTTTTTTTCGAACAGTTATCTATTGACTCTATACGTACCTATCTAAAAGAAAACCGAAACATTCGAAAACATGTTATTCGCGGTAATCAAGTTGGTTGGGACATCCTGTATATTTGAATATATTGTTCAAACATTGTTCTAAATATAATATATTATTCTAAAAAGAAGATCTCTTTAGCGAGCGAACAACAGGATTACTGTATTTTCAACATGGAGGAAACATCATAAATTTATTATTTCGTTTATATATAATAGGAATTCTGATTATTCACTGCACTGGACACTCTTTTCTACTTGCCAGTGCCTTCCGCAATTATCCTTTTTCGTTGGCAAGGCTTGACGAGGATAATAGGACACTACAACCGCAAGAGCACGTAACAAAAAAAAATCCATTGAGTGATTGGTTTACTATATGTCGTATATGAGCGGGTCAGTCATGTGTAACGCGTAATCCAAGTGTCGATAGCTGGTGCGCCGTTATCGATAGAGATCCTTTATCCGTAAAATGGAAATCACTTCTACTTCCGCTTCTGTTCCGCCGCTTGTTTCGCTTCGTGTGTTCCATCCTGATTGTCCGCTACTAGGAAAACTGTCCTCTCTTGTCAGTATCGTTACCGTAATCATGATCGCGCAACCAGTGTCGCCAGACTTGTGTTCCTACTCTAACTTCTCCTTCTACGTCTTCTTCCATTCTCAATAAAATAATTAATTGGTTATTTATCGTTTACAATTCGAGGCATCGAGCAACAAGTTTTTTTAATGTTTCCTCCTGGAAATAGTAAACAGATACAGCGGAGAGACACTCGAAACCACTCGCTCGACCAGTTTTCGTTCAATTTTTCTTATTATCTTTTTATTCGCAGTAATAGATGTTGAATATTATCTGTATTATTAATTATTACTTTTATATGGGTGTATAAAAGAAATACTGTGGCAAAAGTTACACTGGGATGCCTTATTTTAAATATATTTTGTATATTTTCGATAAACTGAGGGAGAGAGAGAAGGTGATCAAATACTAATGGACGGTATAGCTGTAGCTGTCGCAACTTTACGAAAATAACTACATGCGCATCTATATGCTTCCGAATAACGGAAATTACACCTCGTAAACGTAAAAGTAGGATTTTCGAGGGTGATCGCGGCCTAGGTTGATCTTTTATCTAACAGTTTTGATTACTGAAAAACCCCATCCTTGTATTATCGAGAAATGAAGAGGCGCATCCCGCACCCTTGCAATCCCAGAACCGAGCCTACCCCCTTAAAATGAGGGACGGATGAGGGTCAATAGATATTGATTTCGTCGATAGCGTGGAGGAACAAGCGCCAAGGGTGTAAGTTGATTCTCTTGGCTGCTCTCCCGTAATTGTCCATAATAATTTCGAACGTGGAGCGCTGTAAACGTTTATCTCGGCGCGGGAACCCGCATTCTAGTCGTTCCTTTACTTCCACGGTGAAATCCTTTCATCCCAGCAGCCGGCGAGGATTCATTAACGGGAGTTGCATCCCACGCATGTGGTCCATACGTCTGGCCGCAACAGAAAGACTGGGAAATTGCGATTACGAACTACTAAACACTCGGCGCGGCCCGGCGCAGAGCGCGCGGCGTTCGCCCAATCAGAGAGCGGTGTGTACGCGATCTTCCAACCCGTTATGAACTTCACTTTCCGTCGCTGTGTGCATACGAATGAGAATCCTAGAAATGCAATTATTGCTGATCGCTATAGGGTGCCTTTCAATTCGCCGCGGCGCTAGAATAATGTGTACGCGTACAAACGTACGTATTCGCCCGCTCCAGCAACCAGATTACCTTTTTCCGTGCTGTAAATCCAAATATGCTCGCTCGATCAAGGGGCCGGGCTTTTCAATTGCAAAATATTACAGGTTACACGGCTGAACGCGATAAACTCGTTACGCTTGCTTCTTTCTGTCGGGCATTTTATTCAAACAATTTGGCTGTATTGTAATGTCAATTTCCCTATTGCTGCGTACTCCGAATTAAACGGCCATGCTGGTTTCGAATGGCACTTTTTTAAACAATCTTTAGGAGTTTTAATCAGGAGGAACATTAAATCTATTCGCTTCAGGGTTTTGCACACACATTCGTGGTTGTTCGAAGTACACGAACTATTTTTTTTTCTAAAATTGTTTCTCTAAAATATGTATATGAATGAATAAACAAATTGTGCTGAATACCTTATACTAGAAGAACGTGGCAGCCATCTTCTCAAAGTCATTTCTAACGCACCTTTTTAAATTTTAATTTAAGCTAAACAAACGGAGCGTTTGTCGAATTTGATGTCGAAAAATTAAATTTTCATAAAAGGTTACAACCACTTTAATTGAAATGTACGTATAACTTCTTATTTTATCTATAGAGACAGTGTTAATAAATGAACGTGATCTTTTTGTTACAGGTGAGTCTGAAATGTTACGCGCGTGTTAAGTTACGATCTCCGCAACGCGTAATTACGTGAGAATTTCCGAGGATTTCATAAAAACTTATTAATAAGACAATTAAAAGAAGGAAGAAATTTTTATTTGGCTCCTGTGTCTTGCAATCGATATAAACATTTTTTATTTTGCATAAAGATCCGCAGTCTATTAATCACTTATTATTGGTAATCGATTGTCAGTTATCGGTTGTCGGTTGTCAAGCGCACATGTCAAACCTGTCGGAAGCAATGCGCGGCAAACTCGCACTTGAAATCATTTCTATAATACATATATGTATTTAGACAGAGTGCGTACGTCTGGTGCACAGAACGTATTCTAGCAAGCGTGGGTGGAATGGATGTTACATATAATAATATTGGTACTATAGTTCGGGCAACGACAGATGTTTCTTTCGATTCGGAAGGTTCTCGTCGCGAAAGGATTCCAGTGGAAAAGCAATTCGAAAGTCGCGGAGCTATTCTAGTGGTGCTAGATATCGGTATCTTAGGTACCTAGCAATTCCTGTGCCCTGCCATCCAGGAGATTAGTGGCACATCGATGGAATTCCTCGTTAGCTACAGCTCGTATTTACCAGGATAATCTATACCGCCAATTTGTTGGCGATATCTGTGGCTGTATCGGTATCCAGTTCAACACGAAATTCCGAATCAGTTGCAATTCAACCCTGTTTCTAATAATTTACGTCAATATTAGATACTAACGATAACTTCCAATTTGTGTAGCGTGTGCCTCCCTCTACGCGCCGCTAATCTCTTCGCTGAATATCCTCTCGTATCTTTCACGTATTTAACGTTAATATCCACTAGCGGAAATTCTTATAATAAATTACACCTTGAGGCAATTCTAATAATAAATTAATTTTAAACTTAATTTCAGCAGAATTTTTCAACGGTAAATTTGCAAAATTTTTCACGAAAAAGGTGCTCATGCTACTTTTCCCTCCTGCTACATGGTGCACAAATAGCATATACACAGAAATGAAAAGGATTTCTGGAAATAGAGACTATACGCTTTGGAATGAGACTGGGTAGAATGTTGTACACCTTTTTATTTATATTTAACACGTTGACTGCCGCGGGTATTTTTGAGAAAGGTCCCTCAGGCCACACTATTTTTTTAATAACATTGTATTTCTTTTATATTTAAGAAAAAATTTCGGCTAAGTTGATATGTGTGTTACTCCAAAATGATACACACGGCGTACTGGACCCAGCTAGTGTGTATCATTTTTTATACCCGAGGCAGTCAACGTGTTAAAGGGAAATATTGTTCAGAATAGGGTGACCTTGACAATGTATGTCAAGGTCACTGGAATGGGAGAGGAGGACGTGAAAGTTCTTTTGAAACCGTGTATATTTGATAAAAACATTTTCAATCGGACAGCTAATAACGGAGTAATCTCTACTGATCACGACTTGTGATTCACCCTGTATTCCACGGGCTCGTCGTTTCTTTTTTAGAACGACATTACAGCGGGAAATAATATGAAGTGGCTTTTTTTGTCGTTACTGTGGCACGATGGTGTCGCGAATCGATCGAAGAATTCTTGATGAAGAGTCACCGGATATCCTAGTGACACATTTAACTCTGCATTAGATAGAACAGGATCTCGTGGCATTTATTCACACGTTCGCCTGGCAGCCGAAGAAATAATACAGTAATGTCTTGTGTCTAATGTGTCGGTGACCTAGTCGCAGTATTAGAATAAGTCTTTACTGACTGAGAAACACAGAAGTTTTGCTATTGGATTGGTACTCCGATGTGTCTAATCCAGTGCCACATGCTACACTTTTCGGTGATCGACTTTCTATTAGGACTCTGAGTCGCCAGATTAAGACTTGTGTCCCCACTCTAGTTTCCCCTTCCACGTCGTAATTCCCTACTCTTCCACCACGGTTCGGTCACTTGACGCGTTTCGCCTCTCTCGTCCATGTGTCAGGTACTAGCAGAAAGAGGGTAACCTTTTCCTCTTAATTTGTGCTCCCTCCCCTCATCCCGCGATTCTGGTAGGGCTAGTGATTTCAATTGAACCTTTGAGATGCCCGGGTACTCGGATATCTATGAGATACTAAAGTACACAAAAATTATCCGGGTATCTCAAATGATATCTGAGACAGCATGGAATAAAAATAATTATTTCATATTATTTCCACCGTTCAACTTTTATTCCGTCAAAAGAATTTTATTTCCTCTTGTATTTCATGTATCATGTATTTGCCCGGGCAGTTTTTGTCTACTCGGTAGGTTTAGTGTTAAAGGAAATTATTAACATACATTTTTATCAGGATCTGTTCAGTATCTTCATCACGAGTCGGACACGATATTGTAAGGGGCGAGGGGTTAACAATTAAACATATCCCTGAAACGCGGGAATCCGATCAACAGAGGTATACACGTTGCGTACGTCATAGACGCGCGCGACAATCAAATACCAAGTGGCAGGTAACGCACACCACTGCCGGTCGGGTTGCAGCATTTCAGGCGGATTTTTAATTGTTGATAGCTAAAAAACGAAGCCCAAATCCCAATTTTGTCAATCTTCATTTTCATCTTGTATCGTCACGGGGAACCACCCCTTGAATTTTCTCCCACCTCCCACTCGTCGGACACACTGCGGAATATCATAACGCACGATATCGAGACATTACTGTGTCCGATAGTTTCGGTGCGTCGAGTGCGCGTGTGAATCGCATAAAAACGGCCTGTGGGGATCGATAAACAGGAAACGAAGCATAAGAAGGGAGCGCGAGAGCGTTCACTGCGAGGAAACTTTGCTATTCGAATTATTCGATTACAGATTCGACAAATCGTGACAACCACAGCGTCAACATTGTTAACAGAGCGCGCGCGGGACGGAATGGATTAATCGAGCGTGTTACACGTTTACACGATGAATCCGATTGCAGCAGACCAACGACAAACGGTGATTTCTAGTAACGACCGAGCACACTGGCGCGCGGCGGTGGTACGGTTTTCCCGAACCTCGGAAACCAACGTTCCGCTTGCCGGGAAACTCTTCGCGCGCAACAAATCTTGTAACCCTAACGAACGCGAGGCTTAACGTTCGATCGCATGGAACTACAAAAGCTCGTAGTCACGTTTCGTTCCATAAAACTGATTATCGACTCGGGTCTCGTGCGGGTACCAGGCGTTTTCGTGAAACCCCGGACGAAATCTATCGTTCGAAAACATGCCAACTCACGGAAACGGTAATTTTCAATCGCGTTTTCCTGCCGCCGCGCCGCGCCGCGCCGTTTCGTTCGCGTCTTCCGCCGGTGGTCTCTAACACGTCAGCAATTAATGTTACAAACGGCGGCGCACCGGCGCACCGCGCCGTGAACAATCCTCAATAATTACGTATCGTCGAATCCTCGTCTTCGCTCACAATCAGTCCAATATGCAGACAGATTGGCAGAATAATTAAGTCTGGGCCACTAGAATGGGAGGACGCTCGAACGATGCAAATTAATATCTCGTTCGCGCCATTCCCGCTGGTAGCATCGATCCGGCAGAGATCTGGAATTGGTCGGGCTGGGTCGAGTCGCATCCAGAATCGTAATAGCCCTTACGAACCGGAGCACGGAAGCCTAGCTTGCATTCGAAATATCAGCCATACCTTCTCAAGGATACGATCCCGCCAAAGTCTGCTAACTGCATAGAAATGCTTAATCCCGTTCCCCCGCGTCTACACGATACCATCGAGAATCCGTCGAGTCTCCGCCGAGCCGCTTGGGAAGGTTAAAAGTCAATTGTTCCGCTGATCTCGGTTTTCGAAACAACGATCGAGTTCGGAACAGACCCCTGGAGCTTTCGGGAGCACAACAGACTCGCGAGGACCCGTGTTATTCCGCGTTCGTGAATTTTACAACGAAATGTCCAAGGGAAACGGACAGCCTCGGTGAAGTAAG
This sequence comes from Lasioglossum malachurum, assembly GCA_028455605.1. Classification (NCBI taxonomy): domain Eukaryota; kingdom Metazoa; phylum Arthropoda; class Insecta; order Hymenoptera; family Halictidae; genus Lasioglossum; species Lasioglossum malachurum. Next base: position 10,996,427 of record CM052313.1, on the reverse strand, counting down.
TATCTCTATGGACGTCGTCGAACCCGTGTCCCCGAATTTCTTTACGACCGTACACGGGAAGGGCCGGTCAATGCTGTTCACCTCTTTCGCGTCGAGCTATTCCCGTATCGATCGTCTCGATTCTACCGTGTGCCGTAGACCAGGCGGCGTTCTCCATTTACACGGGCAGAATGACAGGGACGACCAATCGATCGCGAACGAATCTGAAAATAAAATCATCGGTTTCGGGCATTTTTCACGGCGACGCGTGCACATACGTCGCGCAATGGAAACCGGGACTCTAATTTGCCGTTACGGCGACCGGAGCATGCAATTAGACCGGCAGAAACGCGTCGGCGCGCGCCTCGTTTTGTGAAGTTTAATTTGAATTTAAAGTTTCGAGAATATTACTGCACGGCTACGCGGGGGCCATTCACGTGCTTCAAGTGTCTCTTTAATGTTTAATGGTTCATTTCGGAATTATTCGCAGGCTATTCATATGCAAGTAGCACACCAGTTTCCTGCTGTTCCGAGGGCCCCTTTGTGCAATGACGAATGCTCTGCCAACAACCGAGCGAATCTTTATCGATATTTCGGTCGCGGGCACAAAGCAGCGAACGCGTACGCTTGGAAACGCGTACTATAGACGAGATATACAGAGCGTTTCAAAAATGTTGTACTTCCTTGAGTGGGGTGATTCGTGAGGCATTTTCAAGCAACTTTTTTCTTTGCGTAAATGTTCTCTGTGGCTTCGTTATGGAGTTATCAACACGAATTCACGAACCAATCAGAGCGCGGCTATAGCGGACGGATTTCGGCCAATGCTAAAGCCACGCTCAGCTGTAGCCGCGTTGGTCCACGGTTTTCGTTAATAATTAAATAAGTAAAGGGAAATGCAACATTTTTGTGACACGCTGTAATGCTTCAAAGGTAGCAAAGAAAGTCAAACAATCAGTCGACTTGCCAAACTCAGGGTAACTCGAAAGAGGATTGCAGATGTCGCGATTGTACTCTACAGAGATCGCAAGTATGTTGCCGAGGAGCTACGAACTAAACAGCACAAAGACGAGAGAAGTAGGCTGTTAACTTCACCTAATCTTCTCTAGGGTGTTCCATCTGTTAGATTATTTACAATAATACAGTGTTTGTCAACATCCATTAAACTGTTGAGATGACTTAATACTACAGTTTTTATCATCATCTTATTAGACTGTTCACGATAATACATTAGTATAGTTTCGGTGACTCACGATCTCTGCAGTATACGACGAAAGAGAGGGAGAAAGGAATGGCCGGATGAGTTTCTAGGAAAATCTACATGACTAAAATCAAGCGTGTATTGTGTTGAATCATCGGTAGCCTGCGGACGACACAGGACGACAGAGGAACATTGCAGGAAGGAGCCACTAACGACCGAGTTCCGCTGTTTTGCTAATTATCCAAGCTCATCCAATCTCGCCGCTCGAGGAAGCCTTTATCCTCCCGGACTACCCTCCTGGGCTACCCTGCCGTACCGGTAACTCTCGTCATCCCCTCTTCTTCTTGGGTTAGCGTCCAGCTCTTTCGCGCATCCTTGTATCGCACACCCTCACGAGAAACGATCGTTAGTCAAGGACCTCTCGCGAGGCAGCTACTTCGCTCTTGGGATTATCGATCAGACCGCCGAACCAGGTGTGACTGCAGCCTTCGTCTTCGACGGAGGAGTTCGTCCGGGAATTTAAAGCGATCGGACCCCGTCGCGAAACGGGTTTTCTATATTCGTGTTTGCGGAACCAGTCCAACCGTGTAACGAACCGTCTTTGTTCTTTTTCCATCGCCCCGTTCGCCATCCCATTTCCAATTCCCTTGACGACGAAGACGGATTCGCGTTTTGATGTCGGAGTACATATTCCGCGAGACTTGCAGCCAATCGCGAGTCGCGGAACGAAATACAATGGTGCACAGTTAAATTTACACGCGTCTACGCTAGTAGACAAGGATAGAGAATGAATGGATGCAATGTCACAATTCGGAAAAGTAAACATGGAATAAAGAACCATGAGGTAAATCGGACTGATTTTACATATTTAATATGGAGCAGTCTACGTCTTAATTGTGTACATAAATAGATAAAATAGGAAAAAAAAATCTTTAAGAACCACGCTTATATTAAAATGCATTGAAACGGAGAAAATAATTTTTTCCTGGTTCTCTCTCTCTCTCCATAAAATAACAAATCCAGTTAAATGATCCGTAACATTTTTCCCCAAAATTTTAAGCAATTATAGTTTCTTCAAAGTTTCTTCTGTTATAAAATTAGTGTCGGAATAGATTGAAAAATTTAATATAAAATATCGTGTGTGTGTGTGTGTGTCATGATTTTATTTAAATTTTTCAATCTATTCCGACACTAATTTTATAACAGAAGAAATTTTGAACTAATTGCTTAAAATTTTGGGAAAAAATATTATTAATCATTTAACTGGATTCGTTATTTTATGGAGAACTAGGAAAAAAATTATTTTCTCCTTTTTAGTGCAATTTTAATATAAGCATGGTTTTTAAAAAGTTTTTTTTATATATTTTATTTTCTACTTTTATTGTCATCGGAAGCGAGTGTGTATACAAAATTTCAGCATGATTGCACTATGGGAAGAGGTTTAAAATTCAATTACAAGATTTTACGCATACAATGGCAAGTTAATACAAGCGTGATAAAAATAGTCCGTCTTACAACGTGTTTGGACTTATTTTAACCCTCAGTGATGACGAAACGCAACTGACGAGATTCTTAGTGGCGCTCGAGTCAGAAAGCTTGGAAGAAAGACATGTCCCGCTGGAAATTTAACCGTGCACTACTGTGCTCCGCGAGAACAAAATACGTAACATCGCATTAACCGCGAACGTCGATGCGACGCTTTGTCGTTGCTAACGAAGGCAAAGTATTTATGCGCGGACGACTGTATCATGGCCAAACACAATAACACGGGACCAGAGTATACCATACATACATATATGTATAATGTGCGAGAGGCGAGGGCTGTACGTATGTGCCGCACTTCCGACCAGGAACTACCCTCGCCGTTTCCGGACGATGCATCATTGGAGTCCGATAAAGTTTGCGAGTCGGCGAAACTCGCGGCGTAACTAGAAACCGAGGCGAGGGCCGGGTTAGGCGAAACAAAAAGGATACGACTGCTATCTGGCAAGTGGGAGGGAACCGAGCCCGAAAATTTCGGCTCGCCGCGCCGTCTATCCTTCTTCTGCTTCCGACGACACCGCGACAAGATATATGGAGAAATTTTCCGCGGTGCGCAGCGTCGCCTTCCGCGTCAAAGTACCGTAATGTCCCCGATATATGCGCTAGAGATGTGCACGATATTCAGGAAAAATTTATCGCCGCTACCGCTGGGCAGTGTTGGGCAAACTCTAGTCACAATTATGATTATTGACTAATAACTTTATAAGCTCTACAAAAGTGACTAATAATTAATGACTAAGTAAATACTTGAGAGTGACTAATGAGTAGACTTGTAGACAAATTTTAAGAAAGTGGTACCAAATAAAATTCTATTTCTTCTCCTAAACAAAATGCTATAGATACGAACATCTGTGAAGTACGACAAACTTTGAGAGCTGTATTTAATATAATTAGTAAACAAAATTGTTTAACATGAGTAGCAATCAAGGAACCGTCCTTTCAAGTAAATTTCGAATGGAACACTTAAAATAGTCGGCAGTTGTTGGCAACAAAATTGAAAATAATTGGTTTTGTTTCACGCGATCAGTCGTCTTCCTCATAAATAAACGTCGTAAATCGAGGCAGCTGATCTCAGCGAATAACGCGCTAGTCTTTATTTGGGCGGCTCGCGTCGGTCGGATCGAAGAAAATTGAACGATGTCAGCGACATCGGCTGCCGGATCTCAAGTTTGAAGAAGCTCTTCCAGACCACTCGAACTGGCCGTCTTTCTTCCAGTACTTTTGAAACAATTTAAGTACCATTTCATAGGACTTGCCCGAAAGTTTCTTGACTGCTGAGCCTAGAGTATAAATAGACATTTTAGAAAGTTGGCGAGTACGGTCTCCGAGATTGTAACTGAAAATAAAACGTGCCGAGCGGCTAATTCGACTTACGGCTGTCGATGAAGTTCCCTCGAACCGAATTACTTTACGAGGACAATTGGATTTCTTTTCCATAACAAATCGCTTTCCATGCAGATCGCGTAATTTCCGAGCGGTCCTCGTTACATCGTTCCATCCGCCAACACGAACACCAACGGATAGAACGCTGTCGCAGCAAGGTACTCGCGGCGCAATGGAAAACGCATCGTTTGTAAATGAAACGCGTCTCTTGTTGCTCGGTGAATCAACTGGAAGCGCGACCAGGAAGCTGAGAGTCTACGGGGGCCGGTCGACGCACTTGGTCGAATAACCACATTGATATACAGATATCCATTCGTTTCGCCCCACCTGTATATTAATTACGCACTATTCCGGACACGGTCGACTAGAAAGCATAAAACCGTGTATTTCCAACAGGACGGTAAAGCAGCGCGCCCGGGCACAACAATACGCGTGATTTATTTTAATAATTTAACTAACCCGTCAAACCGGCGCGCGGCGGCGAGTTTCACGAGGCATCGAATTCTCTCTTTTCCACCTTCCTTTCCACCGAATTTTCTCCTCCCGCTCGGCCGCCCACGGTGTACCCAAGTCACGGCGGCGTACACGGCCAAATATTAAAACGCGTTCGCGGAGAATTAAAACTATATTTCACGACTAGTCTGTTCGAGCGTTTCCGCGCGAATCGCTGACGCTGCACGCGACGCGCCGCGACGCGAACATTAGCAAAGCCAGATGAATCGTGGCTGTGTGCTCGTTGGCTCTGTCCACCACTATCCGCGAACATTTCGAGCAGTGCTTGCTAAGCATCGGTCGCAACTCGCGAGCAAATCGGGCTCCTCCTGCTCCAACCTCCTCTCCGTCCGCGTCTTCGTTCGCAAGGAAACTAACACGCTTGCAGCAGCGTCGCGTCATTAACACGTTCGAGGAGGGCAGCGAATTTGTCGAAACTCTGGTTGCAGCTAGCACCTGCGACTAATAGACTAGCATGTTATGTTTATACAAACTCGCGTTTCCACGGTGCGATAACGAACGTAGCAAACCCGCACTGCATGGTGTCCCGGAAATATTGTACTTAAAAGGGGAGATTCCTGAAGGGTGATTTTTGAAGTACTTTTTTTCTTTGTGGAAGTGTTCTCACCTTTTTCAAGAGTTATTCACGGAAAACCAATCGCTTTTGTTCGTCCGTGTTTTTCGTTCGAAGAACATTTTCGCGAAGGAAAAAGTTACTTCGAATGACCGCAGGAATCGCTCCATTTTACGGATAAAAAGAAGTGCCCTTAGAACGAGATTTTTCGGATGGACCTAGCAATTCACAGCTAGCTTTTTTCCGCAGCTCAGCAATTAGTCGTCGATACGACTGGTTAAAGGACGAAGGACGGCTCTCGAGGACGTTCTCTGTCGTCCTCTTCGAGGATCGAATTATCTGCTTAATGGGTGGTAATTGCTGCAAAGCTGCACTTACCGCAGCAGCTGCTCGTGCCTCCACTTGGCGCAATTAGGTGCTCCATCCGGAACAACCACTTTTCTGCAGTCATTAGAAGGGCGTAACGAAATTTTGGAATTTTCGAGGGGACTTCGCCTCGTTTTTATTAATCGCGTTTACGCGCGCGCGCGCACACGCTGGGCAGTATACCGACATTTTATAATATCATGAAAATTTTACAAGAGTCGAACGTTCGTAATCGCGCAGCTTTCCGCGGGGCGTCAGTTACGGAACGTTTACGAGCGTCGAAACGATCGCAATTTACACTCGCGAGCCCCAGTTTGCTCGCCGCTGCCATGCCGTTCGTATACCGTTGAATCCCTTCTCGGGCGAATGTAAGGGAAGGAACGGGTCGCTCTGTGTTCGTTAATTCCACGATGGCGAGGTTCGTTCGTTAATCTCGACCGCCTTTTCCAGGTACAGTTTAGTGGCCCACGGCGCGGCGGCATGGGACAATAACGCGGTTGATTGTGATGGAACCCGCGCCGCGGCGCTGGTATTAGAAGCTCATTGTTCCGCGGAGCCGCTTTTCCCTTACCTTCATCCCCTTCAACTTATTCCCGAGTTCTAATGTCGATGCACGATTCTCCCGAGAACTTCTTGGATCTGTTTTCCTTTCTGGTATCATGGAAAAGGCCGAGCTGATTGCAGTTGCAATTTATTCAGGCAACAAATATTTTATATGCCGCACAGTGATGATCGTTTCTCTCTCTCTCTCTATAAAATAAAATTAATTTTTCCGTATAATTCAAATACAATAAAATATTCCTCACTAAATATAGTTATCGTGTAAATTAACCATATTTTATTAAAATTCACTAGTAATATTCAAATCCCAATGAAATTTTAATAGCATCCCTCCCCTTTAATATTCAAATTTTCTATAAAACTGTCCTCATTTATAATTAAATCCCTCTAAAATTTATTTTCATTAAAATATTCTGTACAAAGCTTCCTCTTTTTTTATTACTTGTTGTATTATTGCATCAATTATTTCGTATAGTATTATTCCTTCAATTTTTAAATTTACCATAAAAATTTTCGTGTCGCGAAATGGTTTAAAAAGTCAGATCACTTCTCGTAAGCTAATACTCATCACATGGCTAAAAAGTGCAACACGAACCATGGGTCAAAACACAACTGTTCTCTTAAAAATTTATGATACAGCTTTTCCATTATATCTCTCGCAAACTAATTTCAGTTCTATTATATTTCCGATATATTTCACACGCAAAGAGAAATTCTTGCACGCTATACATACATATAAACTCCATCTGACTGAGGAATGAAAATATAATGTATATATACATATACATATATATATATATATATAAATAAAATCAGTTTGATATAATGAAAAAGCTTTACTATTATAGTGACTCTCGTCTATGTAATCTTCTTGAACGATACGCTACTATAGTGGCTTTCGTCTATGTCATCTTCTTGAACGATACGACACTATAGTGGCTTTTGTCTATGTCATCTTCTCGAACGATACGACACTATAGTGGCTCACTTGTTCTCGCATTGAAAGCCATTTCAAATTTTTTATACAAAGGTATATATAAAAATGTTATATCTCGCAGTACGGGTTCTGTCGTAGCTACATGGATAATTAAATGGAATTGATCTCTCTTCGATTTTAAAATTGTTGAATTATATAAAAACCATACCATAGGTAGGTTTAGTATTCAAATCAAACTCTGCTTCCACCGACAACGATTTCTACTGAGGTTATAAGCTAGTTCAATGGTTACCCAGGTTTTGTCAATTATTTTCGAATGGAAATGCCTGTCAGGCTTCGCCCCGAAGAGAAATATCGAAAATAGTTGACAGAAACCTGGATAACAATATAACAATATTCTGTTCGACTGGCCTGAACTGGCTTATATAACCCGACATTTATGCAGTCGTACCTTCTCGGTAACGAGACGAAAAAGAAGAAGAAGATACTTATCAAGATACCGAGATACGCAATGAGGCATCGCAGCAGCCTGTTGACCTGCATTCGTTGTCTTCTATACCGAATCCCGTGTTCCGACCAGAGTCACCAGATTAAGACTTGTGTCCCCACTCTATCTCCCCCTTCTACGGCGCTATTCCCCACGCGTCCGTCGCGGCCCGGTCATGTGACACGTTTCATCTCTGTCGTGCATATGGCCGGTACTGGTAGAAAGAGGAAGCGACATTGCGTCGCGAGATAACTCGTCCTAGGTAGCGAAGTGATTAAGGGTGTAAACTCGTTTTTCCAGGATAGCAAGGGTGCAGGATGCGCGTTCTCATTTCTCGATAATGCAAAAATGGGGGTTTTCAGTAGTCAAAAACGCTAGCTAAAAGATCGATCTAGACCGCTATCGCCCTCAAAGGTGCTATTTTTTCGTTTACGAGGTGTAATTTGCATTATTCGGAAGCATACAACTGCGCAAGTAGCTATTTTCATAAAGCTGTGACTCTGAATAATACAAACTACGCCTCCTAAACGAAAAAATAGGACTTTCGAGGGCGATCGCGGCCTAGATTGATCTTTCATCTAGCGCTATTGACTACTGAAAAATCCCATCTTCGTATTATCGAGAAATGAGAACGCGCATCCCGCACCCTTGCAATTCTGGAAACGAGTCTACCGCCGTAATTCGTGATCGCTCCCCTCATCTGGCGACTCTGGTTCCGACGAGTTATAAGCTAGCTCACAACACAAGGCCGCATCATGCTGCTCGTGTACACTTTCGGTAACTTTTCTCAGACATTGGAAAGCAATCGCTTTCTTAGCTTGGCACTTTTAACGTCGATTAGATTAGAGAAGTACACGGCGTTCCGAGATTGCTGCGTAAGTTCACGATGTTCGCCGGCCATGCTGTTTTCCCGCAAACTTGCTCCGGAGAAGTTTTTCTGTCCTCGAGACCCGAACGTTTCCAATAACGCAGCGCCCGTTCGCTGTACATGTTGCACACCGTAGACCGCACACCCTGTGTACCCTGTGTCCCGTGTCTAACGGGGGTCTCGGAGACCTATTCGTGGGCACGACAAACCGGCAATCTCATCTCCGCATAAACACATCGCTCCTTCCACAAACAAGGGCGAAGAGGCCGATGCTCGGAGCTCTTTAATTAACGTCTGTGACAACGTGGCGCGTTCTAGCGAGCTAACTGGCTCGGAGTGCCGAAGACGCTACACGGTTTTCGACATCGAGCGCATTCGAACCGCTCCTTCGCACAGGGTATTATATTGGATCAGTGTAAAAGTTCAGTTACAATTTCGAGTAGGCAGTTCTATCAATTGATTATACATAGAGGGTGTCCCAAGAATGCCGGAAAATTTTGAAAGGGGATGGTTCCTCAGGTCATTTGAAATAACTTTTTTCTTTGCGAAAATGTTTTCCGAGGTTATCAACGGAAAACACGGACAGACATATTTTTTTATTTGACGCTTCGTTTTCGAGAATATCGAGTCTGAAAATGCAGCGAATATACGTGCTATTGCATAGGAATCGTCTGACGCGTCTGACCATGATCAACCAATTCTACTTTGTGCATATACGCGAAACTGGCTTTTCGATTTTCTTGAAAACGAAGCGTCAAACGAGAAAATGTTATTCCCTTTTTTCGACTTATTTTTACATGTAGTATCACCCTCCGCTCGGTTGTACCACCCGCCCGGCCACACCCTGTATAACTGTGCGCCGCAGTTAAGGTGACACCAAAAAAGAAACATCAGTGCCGAATTACGACAAGGTTCAGACCGCCCCCAAAAAATCGGTGGGCACGCGGCGTACAAGTTGAAATTGTTGTTCCGAGACCGACGTTATTCACGACCCCTTTGAATTTTTATCTCGACAGCGAACCCCTTCCAAACGAATTAACAGAAACTGCTGGAGAAGCTGCGAGGTGCGCGTCATAAACAGAATTTATTGGCCGGGGCTTGGGGGTCTCGCGTGCGCCGTAAAGAAAAATTCTATGCATTCGCAATGAATGACTGCGAAACAGAGTAATAACCATGGATGCGAGTCGTCCGCGCTCGACGCCTATCGTTTAGGTCGTTCACGGAAATTGAAAGGGACGTATCTTTGATCGACGTCGGCCGCTTAGTTTATTCCTCCGAGTGAAATTTTCAAAGCAGCTTCTCCGAGCCGTCGGTGGCTCGACGATAACCACAAAAATAATCGTTTGCCCGGCGATGCAGAAGAATCGTCTCTCGGGGACCGACGAGGATGAAAATAGGACGCCGCGACGTCTAAAAATTCCTCATAACGTTACATATACGGCGCGGATATGTCGGCAGACAGTCTGTCCGTGCCACGGTGATTCCATTCTCCGCTCGAAGAGGAATTTCTCCATGATAAAATTCAACGAAATCCGAAGCCATCCGGCGAACCAGGCCGCGCGCCGCACCGCGCCGCGCCGGAGCAGTTAGTCCGCTTGGAAAATGCAATCCTTCGTGGAAAATCTCTTCGGAAATTTTCAGCTTCGCGAAGCTCCGCGCATTTTTGCGCGCGCGGACATATCCTCGCTCGTTCTCGAGAACTTATTTCAGGGAACACTGCCCAGTGGCGGAACTGGGAGCATTTTAAGCGGTCGGAACCATCGAAATTCCTCATGCTCGAGAGTTTCTAGTCGATTCGCAAACGTTTAGGTCGCTTTTAATCGATCCCTTACAACGTTCACGATCGTCCTTGATTTTATTGCCTGTCGTTCCAAGTCGGTTTGTGCGTAAACACGGATTTCAGGGATCGGACAAAGTAACCGTAATGAGGATGGAATAGAGCGAAAAGGGTGAAAATTCAAAAAAGAAATTTATATAATTATAATTTACAAGGTTACATGCAAAAAAAAGGAATTTTTAACCGCTTGTAGCTCGGGTGTATGTTAATCTAGTTCGATGAAATTTTCAGCATGTGTGTAATTGCTATAGATCTACAAATCAGATATTTTAAATTTTCTTTAAGGGCCCAAATACAAAAGTTTTAAAAAATTCCTTTTTTATCTTTGCATGTAACCTCGTAAATTATAATTTTTGGGAAATCTTTTGTGCATATCATTTCATAAACCAATGCTTCTAATTGATTATAAAAAATCAGGTCGTTTGGTACAATTACAAAACAGTTAGTTTTAAAGAGCGTACGAATACATTTTACACTCACTGTATATAGAATGTATTATCTTCTCTGCTTCTCTTTAAATAAACGGTGTATTTATTTTTCGAAACTGATATGTAGGGTACGCATTCTTTTGTTCATTGCTACGGAACAATTATAACAATTGACTAAAATGCACGGTGACTGCACAGAAATGTTTCGTGTTTCCCTTCGCTGCATATTCCTCACAATTAATTTCCAACGGTAATTAGTTTCGCGGTACACACTTTCGCGATCCGTGAATCTGCATTAAGCCTACATTAAATGTCATGTTACACGATATACCGCCGCCTTTAAAATTTAAATTGGACTTTCCGCAAATTCTGATAAACTTTTAAACACGTTGCTCCGTTTCCATCCCTCCGGCTCTTGGTTACATCTGCTCCATGCGAGTCGGCTCGGCTGTGTCCACTGACGCAGTCTCACTTTCGAGTTTAAGGAGTTTCGCAAAGTTTCGCGCGAGCGTAAAGATAGCGTGTACGAATCCGAATGGTTGATTTTGGAAAATGAACAGGACCGATTTCCATAGCTGGAACGAGATTTCCGCTCTTTTCATTTTTGCTGATTCGGAATGAAGCTTCTCATTCGTATCCTACTCCGGTTCGATAATTCTGTCTCGGTGGGTAGCGGAAATATATACATACAGGGTGTTCCAAAAATGTTGTACCACCTTCAAATTCCTGAAGCCATTTCAAGTAACTTTTTCTCCTTTCAAGGAGTCATTAACGAAAAACACTATGTCTGAGCGCGGCGTTGGCATTGGCCGAGCCGGTCTGCGTTTGCAGAAGCCGCGCTCTGATTGGTCCTTGTTTTTTGTTAATAACTCCTGAACAAGGCTCCGGAGAATATTCTCACTTGCTTCATATCACCTCAGGAGTCACCCCTTTCAAGGAAATACACCATTCCTGTGTCGCCCTGTATATCGCGGCACGCGCGTCAAGGCAGAAGGATAAAACGAGAAATGAGAGATCCGCCTCCGAAGCAGCCGTCTTCTCGAATCTGTTTCGGTGCCTGAAAACTCTCGGGTCGCTTTTATCAGATCCGACAAACTATCCTGCATGTAATTTCGCATCCGAAACTGTGTAACAGACGTCGACACGGACGTCGCCGTCGAGAAACGGGGACAAAGGCGAGCGTACGTAGGTAGGCGCCTCGTGTGCTCGCGAGCCAGACAGATTTCAGAACGTGCAAGTGGAAAGAATCGATCCGCCGGCGGACGTCGATTATTCGCTGCGAGCCGAAGATGCTTGCAACGGCGGGCTGATAATTTTTTTGGATAATCGGCAACCGAACAGATAGGGAGAGCGGCGTGGGAGTCGATCCCCAAGCAAGATTGCCTTCCCTAATATCCGTAGCCGCGGAAAAAATGTCATTCCAGGATGAGTGACGTCGCACGACTGCCAGTCTACTCGGAAAGAAATGCTTCGCGGAATCAGGCCGCCGATGTGAACCCGCGTGAATGAATAGCTGCGCAGATCAGATCGGCAGATTATGCTGCCTGCTCGCGGCGTCTGCTCGCGGGGGCTGCGGCCGCCGCCGATTGTAATCTGAAACGATGCAGCGGTTCCATTCGGGGGAAAACGGGAGCGAGAGAGAGAGAGAGAGAGAGAGAGAGGGCGGGGGTGAGGGAGCGCAAAATACGAGGGAAACAGAGGACGGAATGTGGGTACGGTCCCACAGTCGAAAATCACGTCGAATCCGAACGCTAGCTCGTAGCTAACGATATCGAATCGGATAAACGCCGTTAAGGCGTGGCTGGTCGCGCGGAGGAACAACTTTATTACAGGTTCCCTTAGATACGACCCACGAAATCCCGCGTTAACGACTTCTCGATAGGGCGGCTCTACGTGTCCAGGAAAAGCGTTGATGTGCATGTGCAGCACCGTCGCGCCGTGCGCCACCGCGACCATTCCCAATGGATCGATGCGGGACGAAAGTGCAGGGCGGCGTGCAGCCTCTCTGGGAGGCAGAGATACATTTAATATTCTATCGGGTGAACAGCAGCAAGTGACCGAGAAAGCGACTTATTCTCCGAGCACCTTTCTGCCCGTATAAAAGGCTTTTCCAGATCGCCGCGCGGGCTGCAATTTTACAAGATGTCTGTGTTGCACCAGACGCGCCGGTTTTCGAGGATGCGCCGCGCCCCCGCGTCGCGACGCACCGGGGGAAAATCTCGCTCGAGGCTGACTTCCGACATCCACGCGGAGGAACGGTAACTCGGTAATTGGTTTCGCTGGCTAAGACAAGCCGTTTCGTTGGGAATCCATGTAGCCGCGCCGCGAACCGCTTCAAGTGGGAACGCAGGAGGATCGCTCCGCCGGAAGTTGCCGGGTAACTTGCGAGTATCCACTCGAGAACTCGACACGACGCTTAGATGAACTAACGCCGGCGGAGGCTGCTTTGTGCCACAGAAATATGTATACAGCCCGCGATGTGAAATCCATCCAGCACTCTTACCGCGAACCACGAGTGTCATTCTTGTTGCACACACGCTCTAGCCCGGGGTGCTACCGCTGGCTCCGCCACAGCCGAAGGACTCCTCCGCGCCGAGAACCAGGCGCTCACTTTTGTTCCTCTGTCCTCCGTATCTTCGCCTAGGCCTAGACGATCGAAACAAACCCTAATTCCGATCCGCTCGTGGCTCCGTTGCCATGCTCCCACCACGCGAGACGTATTATCTGTGAATTACTGCCGTCAATTTAGGGGACTGCGAGAAGATGAACGGCGGCAAGGGTGGATTACGCTCGAGGACGGTACACGCACCCCGAGAAAGTCGCCGCGTATCGTGCAATTTACATGCGCCATGAGGTCTAATCTAGCCGCTCCTGGGCTTACGGTCGATTGAATCATAACCAGCCAAGTTGTTTACAGCACTCCAGACGCCAGACGTTTTACCTCGGACACAACAAATCGCCATGCCTTTTTTGATCGGTTCTTATCATTGTTTCATACCAATGATAAATGGTAAAGCCGTATAAGGAGGTCAAAAGTGCACGATTGATTTTCTGAATATTAAAAGGAATTCTTATAATAAATTTAATGTTAGAGTAATTTCAATAATAAATTAATTTGAAATTTTAATTGAGGGGGATTTTAAGCCCCTAAACCAAATTGAATTTGCAATAGGTCATTCGATAGCTTATTCAAAGGGCGACGACGAATATAAGGTTTTTCCGTAATTTCTCTTATCATCTTTAATTGAAAATTCCGGAAAAGATCAGGCATATTTTAGCTATTAGACTGCACATCTATGAATTTTTTCAGAATTTTTAGCTTCAAAACAGAATTTTGATAAAGAAAATAAATTTTTGAAATGCCGATTTCTTGTAGAAGTAATGAAATATACTAAGTTTATATTCTAGGCGGATTTTAAATTGTTAATAACTAACCAGCGAAGGTGAAATCGAAGTTTTTTATTTCTTTATTTTCGTCTTCTATTGTCATGGAAAAAACCGTCCCTACTGTTTTCCTTAATATTTTAATAAAACCATGGCTGTATATATACCGCAGCGTGGAGAAGATATTCTTTGAAATACGTTTCACGCGCTCACAGTTTCCAGCGTTAGCCGTAATACAACGGAGCTAAATGTTTTCCCCGGAAAGTAATCAAACGACGACGGAAACGTTTACCCGGGAATGCAAAGGTCTTTCAGCCGGTTCGGTCTGAGTCTTTAAATTTCAATTCATGGGCTGCGGCCTCGACAGCGGTTGGTCCGCGGAAAATCGTGAAGCAATATTTTTCCGCGGCACGAATAATGAAACCGCGATTCGGGAAACTGTCGGGAAACGTCGCGCTGTTTGTCGAGGACAAATCGGGGAACACGGTTCCCGGAGTTATCTCCCGAAGGACGGCGCCGCCGCTCCGGTCGGTCGGTAGTTATTAAAAGTCAATAAAAGACCGCGGAATTATGATTTTCATTTGTAACTTTTTCATTTTCGCAGACCGGCTACGCAAAGATCGAGTGCGCTCGTTCGTTAATCGGGCTGTTGAACGAACTTAAGAAGCGCGGAGCGCGTTTACCGCATCGACGGGAAAAACCCTTGGCATCGAAATCAATCGATGGAGCTAATTCCGGGTAGCGTCGGTCTATTCTTTTTTACGATGGATCAAGTCCATTATCCAGCCAATTATTTCTCTGGTAAAATATTGTTCCCGGTACCGTGCGCGCCGCGTCATTCGTAATTTGATTTCGACTACACGCGCACGGATACGTCAGCTATAAGTGCACACCGATCGGGAAATGCATCGATCGATACTGTCGCGCATTTCGTTGTAATTTACAGCTCGGGACTCTGAACAGCTTGTGTCGTACTAGAACTTCGTAAACATGTATTTCGTTCGATGATTGTTGAGCATCGATGGAGCGTGATCGCGCACAGTGGCAATTATCCTCGAAACACAGAACGTCGAGCGAGCGTCGCTCAATCAAAGTTCGTACTCCCGGCCGCGGCCCTTTCCGAAAATCTAACCCAGACGTCCGCGATCGAAGACCGTCGATTGACTGGAGTTGTCGCGCCGAAACTTTCCGAAACTTTTCTTGGGAGAAGAAGCCGCGGCCACTCGATGCCCGTACCAAAGTGGTTACACACTTTCAGGAAGCTATTACCGAAGAGACGGCGACCTTCGTCAAACGTCTTCGAGACTGAAACCACGAACGTGTTTCCGCTTTGCTCGCCCGCTCGCGCCGATAGCTATTCAAGCTTCTGTTCCCGTAAAATGATTTTCGAACCTGTCGCTTCTTCTCGTGCTTTCGCATCGCTCGTGTCGATAGCTCCGTCGTCGACGATGCAGGAATTACACAGCTGCCACTTGGCGAAATTAAAATTTCACCGAATCGATACAGTCTTCGACTTGTTTGCGAACTTTTCCGTAGTCGACGACGCCGCCCGCTCACTTTTCTGAACTATGTCTCACGGAAGGTGTACTATCGCAGCTTTCTCCACCCGTCGTCGTGTCACGGTGAAGTGTACCGGTGACGCGCGTATATTTTCATAGGGAGACGGCCGAGATGAAAGCGAACACTGCTACGCGTTCGTGGGGAGCGACATACCCTTAACAAGCATAATTGGAGCAGGTGGTCGGCCACGGCTGCGGTTTCCTTGCATAGATAACTACCCAAAGGTATTCTACTCTCTGTCCTACCGGCCCAGTCGCCTTTGTTGTTGATTCACCCTACTCCGAGCAACTACGATCTTTCGCCGCTTAATGAATTAAGCTACGACGACCAGAACTAGAGTCTCCGCAAGTCGAACTATGGTAACATGCCGATATAGCAACGGGAGACGCTGCCTGAAAGCTTAAACAAATTTTACTGGTGTTTATAGAAAATGTTTGCTGTCGAATTGATCGTGACTGCAATAAACCCGCAGTCTCTTCTATGCTCGTCTACAGCTGGGAGAAAATTCAAGGGGAGGTTCTCCATGACAATGTACGACGAAAATGAAGAATTAAAAAATTGCGATTTCACCTCCGTTGATTAGTTATTAACAATCCGCTCAAAATGCGACAACCTGACTCACAGCGATGTACAGGAACATGCTTACCATGGTTTTCATTTGGGGCCCTAGAGAAGTGAAACTATATAACTCGGCGTTGAACGACAATGAACCTGCGCCCACCTTGAAAAGTCCGAAAAAATTAAATCTGTAAAAATATAAACTTAGTATTTCCTAACTTCTACGAGAAATCGGCATTTTGAAATCTCTTTTTCGAAGCTAAAAATTCTGAAAAAATTAATAGATGCGCATTCTAATAGCTAAAATATGCCTGAATGTTTTCAGAATTTTCCATCAAAGAGGATAATAATGAAATCGTAACCGACTTGTCACACCTACTCGAAGAATGGTGCTTTTAGATGTCATCGATCCGGGGAGTCGAGGTTGCACTGAATCGTCGATTGAACGAGCAAATATATTCCGATCAGTGTTGTTTTTGGTGTCCTTTTAATCAGGAAAATATCGCGAACATGTTGGTAAAAACTCCATAAAAAGATAAATAAAAACGGAAAAAATTTTTCGATTATTGAGCTTCTGAACTCCTCCATGGGTATACTCGCAAACGTTAATATTACAAAATACATATCAGCTTTCTCTATACACCGAACTGTCTTAACGGTTGATGTCGTGTAGGCTGTTCCAAAGATTGGAGATAACGAAGAGGAGGGTAGGAGCTGACGATGAAACAGGGAGCCGAGTCAGGGGTGAGACTCGAGCCGACCCAATCGATAGAGTGCTCATTCGATATTCGTAGTTATTCAAGTGTGTTTCTGTCTACCATACCGCGAAATCTCTCTAAACTCTAAACGCAAGCACAGGGGGTGGGTTCCGCGCTGTGTTCACGGTGGTGAGACGCGAATGGAGTAGCCGCCAGGTCCGCCCGATCTCCAATCTTCTCTCCCCGGACATGCGCAGTTATAACAGCCCCTAATACTCGGTGGACCTACTCCATAGTTACCGCCGCACCCTATGCAGCAGGGGTGGAACGTGCGCGACACGTGGATGGCGAGTCATTCCGAAAGCAAACCACAGATGTACTAACCGAGCAACGTTATTCGATCTCATTCGAAATTTTTCGTTTGCTTTTTCGGTAGTCCCGTTTTCGTAGAATCGGCGAGTACTCGATTACACAGTTGAGAATCGAGCTTTGTGTATCATTCTCACCGTAACACGTTCAAACGGTCTTGTACTCTTTGGCCAGGAGAAGATGGCACGTCTGATCCCACTCTTGTCAGCACCGACCAGACAAACATTCTTTAATGTATTTGAACATACAGTGGATCTTTAAGTTGATACGTTGATATTTAAACTGTGATTATTTTGTTTAAAAAAAATAGTACAACAATAAACCCCGACTCATTCCAAAGATTGAAATTTCTACTGTCACAATCCTTTATCCATTTCCCTTCAACATCTTTTTTCATGTTGACGGGAAACCGAAGATACGTCTTTGCCGGAAATACTACATATTCAATCGTCTGTGGAAACATTGGAAAATTCTTCTCATAACTGAATCCTAGATTGAAAGATTCAAGCTTCACGACAACTCCTAAATAATGAATGTACGATCTCTATTAACGAGATTTGAACGAAAGGTGTTCCGCCATCTTTGGTGTAATATAAGGTACTGATCAAAAATAGTGTCCGGGCACGGTCGTTGTCCGCTCAAACCCCCGGCCTTTGGACAACGAAGGAGCTTTTACTGTACGAAGACAGCAAACGAGCGTATTGAGCGTGACTGCAAGAGAGCGATGCGTTGACGCTGCGCTCCAATGTCCAGCGTTCCCGCCCGAAACCTAAGCGTAAGAGTGGGATCCCCCCGCATCCCACTGTCAAAATCTGTGACAGCTTTCGTTGGACGAGGAGTAAGTACTCTTGAAACGCGAAGTGGGGATATCAGGTAGCATAGATACCTACAAGTTTCTGCGTGGCGTCTTCTCGCGGACGAGCGATATGTATTTTCTCAGGTGTGAGCGCGCGGCCGTGTATACCTGTCCGGGAGGTTTGAGTGCAGCGGGTCGTGGAAGCTCCTTAACACCGTCGAGACAAAAGCAATTAGAGTCGGCTGCCCAGAGAAACTCGAGACTCTGACCTCGTCTGTCGGTGACTTCAAGCCTGATTCAGAAGCGTAACCCGCAGTTTCCCTCTCGTGGCACTCTTGCCGTCGAAAGGGAGCTCGTGCCTCTAGACACCGGAGCTCGATAATGTCTCGGAAAGTGAGTGGGTAATTTGATTGCGTCCTAAGATACCGGAACAGGAAGTTGATGTAGTTTCGGAGGAGTTCCTCTACTCTATCATACCCCCTCCCACCTCTGTTCTACGAACCCTTCGTGTTCTCCCGCCTCCACCCTTCCTCTGTCTCTTTCGAGCCTGTCAGTCACCGTTAACTTTAAATCAACTCTTCCGCTCCGATAAACCGTCGCGCCTCTTAAAAATCGTTAACATCCCGAGGCCTCGAAGTTCGCTACGACCACCCTGTGGAGGGACTCGGGATTCTCTCTCAATAGGGCGCGCTTAACAAGCTGCCATTTAAATAATTGCAAGCTTGCAAAACCCACGCGAGTTTCCTTCGATTTTTACCCCCGGAACCATCTTGTCGGCGATACACGCGATTAATTCCCGGAGAAGAAGCCTCGGAGGATAATGGCTAGCGAATCACCAGGTTGCTGAAATTCAACCCGGCAAATCCACTCGACTGTTTCTTAGCTATTGTTAGTATTGTTTCGGGTTTCGAAAATTCGTGATGCTCGGGTACCTAAGGTTGAAATCGGGTCGGGTCGGGAAATCGAAAATTTGAACCGAACCGAGGCTCGGCTACCCGAAATTTACGTGTACACGACCATCTATGGTTATTGTTAGCGTAACCCATGATTGAAATAAAGAGGACACGCGTTCTTCGATCGTCCCCATTATGTCGCCGGGAGTCGAGCGTTCATAAAATCGAATCGGTAATTTGTTTTCTTCGCGGATCGCGTAATATGGAACGCGCCCGCGCGATTAAATTGCACCGACGCGACACACGTTGCGATTCCCATTCGTTTTATACGCGGGACACGTATCGTCGGTGGAAATCTCGTTTCGGAATCGATTAGCCAGCAGCACGTAGAATCGTCGCTCGCTACTAAAAATGTCGCTGAAAATTAATTGCACGCGAAGGCGAAACAATAATCGCGGGGCCGCCGCGCCGGCTGTCCTTATTCCGCGATCCGATAAACGATACCAGGAACCTCGAATCGTTTAGTAGGACGCGTGCTGCTTTTCCGCGCGAAACCGAACGTAACATCCCTTACGCTCAACGACAGCAGGCTTCCGGAATTTCATCGGTACCGGAATCGGTTTCGATCTCGCACGATTTTCTTGATTTTACGTATTGTTTCGCGAACATTACACCCCGGGCAAACATTCTACCCGCACGCGGACCTAGGCGTTGCTCAAATGGAAGCTATAAAGTTGTAATGTATGTGTACACGTGTACGTAACGTTGCGTGACGCAAACACAGCGTTGCCGGGCTAATATAAACTTTATTGCTTCCACGTAAGAGTCCGTCCGACACAGAGTGAGTCATACCGCCCAAGTTATACATAAAATCTTTAACGCGCCCAAATAATTAAAACGCGAACGTAATCTCGTTCGCTTTTTTAACGGTGGGCACTCCCGCCCGCAAAGCTAGCTTCGCTTAGTACGGAATAATATATTCTGTTCTTAATAAAACTTCAGATTACACAACAAGGGGCGGGGAAAGAGGGAGAGGCTTTCCACGGCTTTCCATTAGCGTTAAGTAGTATCAATTATACCCGCTCGATCTACATAGAACCATCGATACGATTAATACCTCCACTGAGGTTGATATTGACTCTTCAAATATTTTGAGTAGCGGCTGCGGCCGGACTGTATGCCTTTGGGCTGCGGCTTGTATTTTCCAAGCAAAATTTATGCTGTTGCATTCATGAAACAATTTCTATTCATTCGTAGCGCCGTACATCAAGCTGCATTCGGTCGATCGAATATTCGCGTGATTTGCCGCATCAGAGGAACAATTAAAATATTTTGCAAATTTCGTTCTTGAGAGTAACGATCCCTGGCTGCGCCACTCTCGAGTGCACTCGAGGCTCCCTTTTCAAGCTTCGTGGAGCTGCTGTATATTTTCATTGACGTAGTCCTTCCGATTCATCGACCATTGCCCCAAAAACGAATTCAATGCTTCCAATCTGCCAAAGATAGTTTGACATAGATACTTGGTACAAACTGACGGACCGAAGTTACGAAACGTGGAGATACTAGTGTGTATGTCTTCTCCTCTACTGGTTGGGTACAAAATACCACAAGGCGATAACATTTCGATCATGAATGCACAATACAGAATGTTATCTCTTTACGTCATTTTTGATCTCAACCAATCTATATTAGAAGAGAAGAAATACATAGTAATATTTTCAAACGGTTTTCACGTTTCTTAACACCTTGCCCTACAATATCGTGTCAGACTCGTGATGAAGATTCTGAACAGTCTAATAAATATATGCGTGTTATTAATTTCCTTTAAACCGAGATGAGACTCCATTTTGGTTTTGTTAATGTATAGTTATTGGAGAACATGTAGGCGTACAATAGATATAAACTTTCTCCTTTTTTAGGAAATTTTTAGCAAAGAGTTAACCCTAATCGGTTCCAGTGATTAGAACTTTTTTGTAGATCATAATTTCCTAAAAAAGGAGGAAATTTATATCTATTGTATGTTTATACGTTCTCTAATAGCTGAATATTAACAAAACCAAAATAGAATTTTATTACGGTTTTGAAAGAAATTATTAACATACATTTTTATCAGAATCTGTTCAGAATCTTCATCACGAGTCAGACACGATAGTGTAAGGCAAGGGGTTAATTGAAGACTCGAATTAAAAAAGGCTGCAAGTGCATTTTTGTTTAAATGGTTTTTCCGCAAAAAACAGTTCCCTGACGATTGGTTACAAGTTTTACATGGATTTTCCTTGGAATTTTCATTTTGGCACTCACAGCTTTTCTTAATTCAAGTCTTCAATTTTTGTCACGTGTTTCAGAATTTCTAATGTAGCATCGAACGGAAACGTCTGCGACTGGTTTCGATAGATAATAAGATCAGAATAAAGTGCACCTTCGAGAGCAATACTCGGGATTCGAATTCGTGGCAGCACACGGTTCGGGAGGATGGCGCGTCGAGGTAGGGCGAGGATGGGCGAGGCAAGTTTCGCGATAAAGATTTGCAATTCCGCCTATCGCTGCCGCGGCTCGTCTGGCCCGCGTGTTGCTCGCGACGAATTTTAAATCTGCCGGACACCGAACGCGGCGGAAAACTTTCGCGGAAGTTTCTGCACGCTGTTCTTTGCTCGCGTCGCTATTATGCGACGGTTCCAGAGAGTCAACGTCCGCGGGAGCACTCGTCGACGAGCCTCTGCTCGCCCAAATTAGGCGTTGCCGAATGAAAGAGGCCGCAATGGCGGTTACAATTCTCCCCCAAATTGACTAAGTGCTCCCTTTATTTTCGAGGAAAATAGCACTAGAATCAGGGTTGCTTTTTCATCCATGCAATGCAAATTAAATATTCGTTCTCGGACGGCGGATCTCGCTTACAACTAGGCTGCAGATTTTCAAGCAAACTGAATATTGTTTGCACAATTACAATGAACAGGGGCCAAACAGAAATTTCTTTGTTCCTTTAATTGTTTTAATAAACCGATATACTGTACATTTGAAATTCTTAACTTTTAATTACACACGTGTAGTACTTACAATCTCAAAACATTAAATTTAGTGTTTCAATCATAAACAAAGGGGCCGTCTACACTAGCAAATATTTATTTTGCATTGAAGTAGTTATTCCACTGAATAAAAATTTCCTTGTTAGAAAATGGAACGCGAGTAACTGAAGGTTATATGTATTCTGTTAATCTGTTTCTTGCTTTAAGTTGTACCTATTCATTATTACCATAAACGTATAAAATCCGCATTCGTCTTTATGTTAGTCCCAATAGCTATTCATTCAGTTTAATTACTAGTTTAATTACCAAATATGCTATTAAACCTCGAATTCTCAAATGCACATTGATGTAACTGCCTCTAAATTTAGGTGATCACTATCTCATTAAATTTTTAGTACTCTTCGAAGTAAGATTTATTTCCATCGAATAGATTATGCGAGTGTAAAATGTCACGTGGACGTTCGAATATCAAACTAAGAGTTTGACAGCAGCATTCGAACTTCGATATTGATTGTTTTAGCATAAACTATGAGCATTATAAGCATACAAATTATAGTGTTTTCTTCTAGTAAGACAGCCCCTGCAATCGACACTAAAAAACATTATTATATTCCCCAAACGGTCTTAACCCTTTGCACTCCTGTGTCGAGTGGGACATCAGAGAAAGAGAAATGTAAATAAAACGGGTTTTTATATGTATTTGGTTCTTCCTTTATTTATTTAATTGTCTTACTTTTTAGTTAAAAAACAAATATAAATTACAACAAAAAGTTTGAGTAATCTATATAAATAAAAATCAGATGCTGTTCGTTGTTAAGCGCATTACTTGAGAACGGCTGGACCGACTTGGCTAATGTTTTTTTTAAATGTTCGTTATAGTCCGAATAAGGTTTTTAGGGAAAGAAAAATTGGGAAAGTTGCCCAGAAAATAATATAATATAAAGTAGAAAAGTGTATCGCGCGCCGATTACCGAGCAGAACCGCAAGATGACAGCACAAGGATATGAATAAAAAAAAAAACAAAAATATAATTAGTAAACAAAATTGTTTAAAATAAGTAGCAGTCAAAAGGAACTGTCCTGCGAAGTAAATTTTACGAACTGAATCTGGCCCTCGGTGTCAAATTGACACAGTGGTAAAAGATCGATGAAATAATAAAGGTATACAGTTTTTATTCAAATTGTTGAGTTAACATTTACATCTTAGGTTTTTCGGTTAAAAGGCACGAAGTTTCGGGAAAATTTATTTACCAATAATAGAACAGCATAACTTATTTCGGGAAAACTGTATCAAATTGACACGAAGGACGGATGAGGGTTAAAATAGTAGGGAGAGTTGTTGGCAAGAAAATATAAAAATAATTCGGGGAGGGGTAATTGCAATTGCAAAGGGTTGAAGCAACGGAACTCGTAAGGGACCATTGATTGGAGCCACCCAATACCACAGCATCCCCTTAAAGGTGTTCCGGAAGCGGAGTGGCGAAATCTGTTAACCCGGGTACGACTGT
Source organism: Lasioglossum malachurum (assembly GCA_028455605.1). NCBI lineage: Eukaryota > Metazoa > Arthropoda > Insecta > Hymenoptera > Halictidae > Lasioglossum > Lasioglossum malachurum. The sequence goes on along the minus strand of CM052313.1, from coordinate 10,972,987 downwards.
AGCGGTATTTACTGGAGGAAGCAATGCGATAAAGGGAAGTTTACACGATCGTTTACCGGGCCGATCATAAAAGCGCAAGACAATGATGAAGAATAATAGAATTCCATTTAACGACGAACAACCAACCGCCGTGCGGGAGCGTTGTTCCCTCATCGTGTTCGGGGTACGCGAGCTCTCTCACGGACACACCCTGCACCGCGAATCACGAACCACGAACCACGATACGCTCGTAAAACCAGCCTGTATCGTTTCGCTCATTAACTCGCCTCAACAATGACCGTGGGTGTCGGCGTAGTACGTCGAGATCCTTTCAACTCCCGCCTATCCACACCCTTCTGGCGGTGGTAGTGCGCATACGCGACGAGAGGAGAACGAGAGAGACAGGAGAGAACGAGAGAGGAGAGGAGAGACGAGCACCACCGAGTCAGGCGAGGCGGTTCGCGCGTAAAATCGCGCCGAGCGGCAGTCAGTCGCGCGGAATACGGCGCGGGGTGCGGTTTTCTGGTGTTCGTCGTCCTCGGATGGCCCATCGCCATCCATTCCCCTCGTTTCTTTTTCATTTCACTCGCAGGATCCCATAATCCGCGGCATAGCCCACCCGCGAATCGAAATCTCCCGTAGCTCGTCGCGTGTGACGATCAGGGATGTGCTTCGCGGGGAACGTCTCCGTCTCTGGCTTCTTGCTGCTGACACTGACACTGTGTCACGCGAAAAACGACAACTGTGAGTAGTCTCGCTATCCTCTATGCAACCTCCAGACCCCCTACTCCTTCCGCTGCAGCGGTGCACCGATGCGCCGATGCACCCTGCTTCGAAAACCGGAAGCCTCCCGTACAACGCGATCCGAAAACTATTTAAAAGGTAGGTGCATGTGTTTCATGTGGCAGTGAATGCACATACAATACATGTACGTATCAGGTTTAGTAATAAGTTCGCTCGAGTGTGGCATGTGAAATACGTATTTTTTAATAAAAACGCGCACGGACATTTTCTGAGCAAGGTATATTTGGGAAGTAGGTCAGAACGAAATAGCACGTATTTCATTGATCAGGAATGTCGTCAGATTCGTCATGAAAACGGACTTATTACTTAATCTAGTATATAAAGAATTGTTTGGAAAAATTGTCTTTGTCAAATAATTTTTTGACCGCGCTATACGGGAGTTCTCTGTATTTCTTTCCGACAATTCAACGTATCCTCGCTTCGTTTTGATGTTGTTCTTGTCGTGCAGGAGTCGTAGTGTATCGGACACGTGGGCAAACTTTGCTGGTTCACCGACGCGGCGTACTTAACCCTTAACTAGGTTGGTCTGTTGAGACCGCTTTAACCCTTTGCGGACGAGAACATTTTCTATTTTATCTTAATTAGCAATATTATGAACTGAAAAGGTAAGTATAAGAATTGAACCAAGGGAAACATGCTGATTTTAACGAAAAGGTTGATATAGTGGAACCGCCCGGAAATGGGAGGTTCCTGAGATCATTTGAAACGACATTTTCCTTTGCAAAAATGTTATCCGCGGCTCTGTTTAGAAGTTATTAACGAAAAACACGGACCAATCAGAGCGCGACTTAGACACGAGTTGGCACAGTCGGCCCGGCGCGCCAACTGTCTATTGGCCGACTGTGCCAACACGCGTCTATGTCGCGTTCTGATTGGTCCGTGTTTTTCGTTAATAACACCTAAACAAAGCCGCGGATAACATTTTTGCAAAGGAAAATGTCGCTTCAAATGATCTCAGGAACCTCTTATTTCCGGGTGGTGAGGGCATTTTGAGACACCCTGTATACTCCGTATTCTATATTATACATATTTCTATTGTATAATGCTATACTATACTCAACATGTATATGTATTATACTATACTCTATACTATAAGGGTCTAGTATGCAACTACAACTTAGTAAGGATTCAGTTCAACACTGAAACTAAATAATTGCTCTATTATCCGAACATTTATGTTCCACTGATTAGTACGGATAATCGAGGTTTCACTGTATTTGAGAATAATAGCTTTTCGCAGCCTCGGCGACGGCATACGTCACAAAGGATTAAATTTTCATTCTCTCCTATTTCCCGTCCTGCATGCCTTTCAATTAGAGTTCAATATTAAATTCGTGAAATGATTGATGGTTTAAATGTATATGCAGTTATTAATAAGTTGACAGCGAAAATGTTCTACCTGAATTGCATCAAACTGGAGTGAAATAGAAATGTATTCAATAGGTTGAAAATAATATACTTAACAGTATTTTAAAATTCTTCTAATGTTTTCACCATTTTGAATTGCATCTACTAATTCTTGCGATAAATGCATAAAATCCGCTGTCTATTAGTAAGAATACTTGAGAGCCGCGTATAGTAAAATTAGTTTCAACAGTTATAGTAGTTAAGGAGTTGGAGATACTCGAATGTGTAAATATACCTAATTGTATGGATTTTAACAAGCGATGTTGATCTGCTGCAACCGATGTAGAGATTACGGTGGTCCCTATCTGCTGCATCTACTACTTACCGATAACGGCTATAAGCCAATCTGAACGTGATCGATTCGGAGCCATTCCGAGACAGTTGTAAGCGCATTTGCACGACCCGCTCCGAAATCTCGATTCTAGAATTAAATGAAGATTGGGACTGAATGATGTAGGCGTAAGCTCATTGTAAGAGGTGCACAGGTTGCTACCGAATGTTGATAGAGTTGTACCTGACGATCGAGAGTTCGTTCATCGAGTACATGGCATGACAAGAGTCACTTAGGGAAAGTAACGATTCGTAAATGATCTTTCGCGTGGGTCGTCGGAACACCACGTGTCTTTGACCTAAAAATTCTTCTCTGAAAATGGAAAAATATAACTGTGATTGCACATTAAGCATAACTAGACTGCGGATCTTTATGCATTTATGGCTTATGAAAATTTAAAAAAAATGCTAGGATATAAAATATGACAGAAATTAGTACGATTTTAATTTATTTCAGACCTAACAAGGCTACTACCACAGAAAATAAAATTTTATATAATTCGGGTTTCTTAACCCTCATCCGTTCCCCATTTCACGAACTGAATCTGTCCCTCGGTGTCAAATTGATGCAGTGATAAAAAATTGATAAAATAGCAAGGTAAACAGTTATTTTTAGAAGATTTGTAATTGCAATTGATGAGTTAAGATTGACGTCTAAGGTTTTTCGGGTCACGAAATTTCAGACTTTACCCTATATATGTATATATTAGAACAGTATTACTTATTTCGGGAAAACTGTGTCAAATTGACACGAGGGACGGATGAGGGGGTTAAAATTCGTCTACAGATCTGCAGTCTAAATATGACAGATATTATACATTAATAGCATGATCTATCTCGTGGGTCGTTGGAACACCACGTGTCTTTGACCTAAATATTTTTCTCGAATAAATAAATACAATAATATAACGTTTGGAAAAATATACATTAAACACGACAGATTGTATATTACACATCAATAGCTTGCACATATGTTAACACGTTGATTGCCACATCAGTCATATACAGGGTGTCCCAAAACTGTAGTTCTTTGAATGAACTTTTCCTTTTCAAAAATGTTCTCAACGAAAAACACGAACCAATCAGAACGTGGCTTCTGCGGACTTGGTTCTGCTCGGCCAATGCCAACGCCACGTTCAGCTGTAGCCGCACTCTGATTGGCCCGTGTTTTTCGTTAATAACTCCTGAACGAAGCCTCTGAGAACATTTTCGTAAACGTAAAGTAACTTCAAATGACCTCAGGAACCCGACATTTTTGGAACACACTGTATATAGGTGACACAATTATTCGTGTATCTTCAAAATTAATTTTGATCATAACACACAGTTGCTAGAACCGCGCCACACTGAGATTTATACGATCTGAAACAGTTCGAGAGATAATCCCTGTGATAGACCTGAACTCTGCAATTTGAATTACAATGGTTAAACTACTCTGATTTTCTGGTAGTTTCGGGAAACGACTGCTCCATAAGTGTTAAATGCTACAAACACTGTGAGCGTCACGAGCAACCGGTGTCCCAGCATTCGCGAACAGAGACAAACCAAGAATCAAAGACGGAAACACCTGCTCCGAACCGATTATTTTCGTCGAACGCATTCGAGTATGCTGCTCCTCGGGGCGATTTTCAGAGGAGAATAATCGGATCGTTCGATGTCGAAAAGACGGCTCGAAGAAACGAAGAAGAAGAAGAAGAAGAAGTAGAAACCATCTGAGCAAAGTAGTTTGGAGCAATCTGATGGTTCGCGGGCGAATCAGACTGGTGGGATTCGCGGAGCGATACCGGGCCGCGTTGGTGGCCCGTTTTCTCCCGTCGATCTGGGTGGGTTGAACTTTTAAGAGCATGCCCGTTATGCTGCGATAACATTGTTTCTCCGTTGCCGGGCGTCGTTGCTCGGCAAGACCAGATAAAATCGGTCGACGCCGACGCAGAGAGACGGTCGCTGCCGCCCGGTCCGGCCCGGTTCGAAAGAAAAGTTTCTTGGCGCGGGCTGGAACGGCACCAGCAGAACCAAAGAGCTCGCAACTTAATACGATAGCGCTCGGTTGCCGCTCAGACGAGCCGTGCCGCGCTCCAAGAGAGAGTAATATTGATCGACGGAGCAGGCTTACATCGTCCCAAGAGGAAGCGGGACGCGACGGGGAGAAGAGGAGGATGGAAGAGGATGGCGGAGAACCGAGCGAGAAGGGAAGCGCGACGATACGGGGGGGAAAGCGCGAGGGTGGGTCGCGCTCGAGGGTGCCACGGGAACTAGAATGAGAACGGGAAAGGGAGAGGAAGAGAGCAGGAGGAGGAACGTCGAGGGCCCCCGGTGGTGGTGATTGCTGGAGGGTCGTCGGGCCAACGCGCACGACCATGGCCAAAGGGTGGCCCCTTCTCCGTCTAACCTTTCTTTCTTCCCTAGTCCCACCAACAACGACTGTCCGCCCTCGCCTCTGTTTCTCTCCCTGTGTCCCGATTTCCTTTTTCTTTCCATTTTTCCTCGCCCCTCCGTTCCTTCGTTCCTACGTTTCGCTGCTGCCGCCCCCGCTCTCGCCTGGTTTGTTTTGCACGCGACTTTCCGTGGAACCCCCGAAGTTCTCTTTGTAGCCGTCGCGTCTCAAAGTTCCCTTTTGAAGGCTCGTTTCTTCGTGTGACCGATTTCTCTCTCTCGTATTTCCCTCTTGTTCGGCACACCGCCGATACTTCGTTCACCACTGCCATTCTCGCTTTTATTACACCAAACTTGTTGTTACTTGCCTTCTGGAAAATTTGCTGAACGAAATCAAGCCGATTCTTGCGTTGCACTGCCCTTTTTCGTTGCTTTTTGTCTTCGGGTAGAAAGGGTAGATATTTATGGTATTCGCTGTATACCGCTCGACGCTGTTCAGGATTTTGGGTCGATGGTTCGGAATGGCGGATGGCAAATGGCGATGGTCGCGAATTTACGAGACGTGCTCGCGTCATTAATATCGGTAAATACCGTATTTCTACGTCGATTATGTGTTTCCCTCCCCCTGCGCTACGCCGACGCCGCGCCGGTCGCCCCCGTGAATTATGGCCAACTACGCGTGTCCATCGAGCCTGTGAATTAAACGTAGGAAAGCTGCAGGACTAATAACTATGACGAATGGCTCTGAATTCTGGCTCGCTCGATCACGTCCCCGATATTCCGGGCTACAATTTCCGAGGGCTCTCCAAGAACAAGCAACCCCTGATCAGAGAGTATTTACGGCGAGAGCAACCGAACTACTTTAGTCAAACTTGTTCATCGGCGATGAAATAAAGAGGACGAATAAATTGAAGCGAAATACGAGGCTCGTAGTGTTGGGTTTACGTGGACCGCTTTACACGGAAACACACAAATTGTGTTTCACGTTCACGCGTATAAAGTACACGCACGGAAACGAAATGTATATTGACGAATTCATTACATCAAAACATCATTACACAAATACTAAATTTGTTTCAAAAAGTCACCGAATTAATTTCTACACCTAATAATATTTGATCGAACCGTGAGCGAGACCTTTGTATCGAGCTCTACCGTTATGAACTCGAATTCCTGCCAATTTCGAAAACGCTCACACGCCCCGGAGGATTCGCGAAAGTCAGTGTCGCTCCGTGACCTCTAACCGCGACTGGGATGAGCGGGTTTATCGAAAATCTTGCCGTTAGTTGCCCAAGAATGTTCCCCGGCCCACATTCGAGCAGAACTCTCTTAGGTTGCAACTACGTCACGGGGAGAACTATCTCGTGTACTCTGTACTCCCGATGGCCCGAAGCGCAAAGCGCAACACGAGCGAAACTTTTCAATCGAGTTTCTTCGCCTCCGTCCACTCGGCGATGTTCCGAGCTTTTTTATTTTCTCGTTCGACCGAATCCGGACGAACCATAACGGCCGAAAGAACACTGATTCGCAGATTCTCCGCCGTGAAAGCGTCGGGCTGCGTGCGTCGCGGCACCAACTTTTTCTCCTGTTCGTCGATTCGTTTCCGCCATTGAAAAATATCGAATTTTCGTTTGTTGCAGATCAAATGAGCGATATTTGCAGGAAGAACTATATACAGGATATGTACAGGAAGATAGATGGAGCCGTACTCGTGTCGCAAAACGAGAAGGACCTCGGCTGCACCATCACCTTCCAAACCCATAGCATTCTGCAGCGGTTCATGCTTCGCTTCGATCAGTTGCAGCTCGACTGCAACGATCATCTTTACATCTTCGATGGCGCGCACGCGGTCAGCACTCACAAGGTAAGTCGAATGCTCGTCGAAGGTTCGACCTTTTATGACCATGAAACATATGTGCTCCTTTTCAAAGTGGCTAATAAAAAGAATATAGCAGTATTAAACCTACGTACACCGTGTACTACTCTTGTAGAGCTTCAAAATTTACAACATTAGGTCAGATTATTAATCCTATATCCAACCCCTAAGCAACATCAATTTCAAGTCCCATTTCTATGTATTAGGACTATGAATTATGCTTGGGCCCAAATAAGAAGGTACTTGTTCTGCGCATGTTGTTGCGCGTCAGCCATGAAATTCATGGCGTCAGCCAATGATCGCGTGGTCGGCGGAGTACGAGTAGGGGGATTAGCCAATGAACGAGTTCCGTTAGAGTCATATGCGCAGTAGAGTCTTAAATTCGTCGGCTAGTAAGTACCTTCTTATTTGGGCCCAAGTATAGGTTGTCCCAAAAGTTTCTTTCAGAATGTGTTCCTTTAACCCTCGGACAACGGACGATTTTTATAGCTATACAGGGTGAGGCGCTACAAACAGGCCACCTGAATAACTCGGCTGCTATTGTCGTTAGGAAGAAATGCATCAGATGGAACTTGCATGGTTTCGAGGGGACATTAATCTGATATTAGTAGCTTTTTTTGTAGGTGGACGCGTAAAGGACATATGAAGGTCAACTTCATTTTTTTTAATGGAATAAGGTATTCTTTAATACATTAATCGATGCAGCTGGACATTCGTTATAAAAAGGTACTAACATATGTATGTCGAAAAGTTAGTAGTTCAGGAGATATTTCAACTTAAATAATTTTAAAATACCATTACTGTCGTACTAAGACATTTTCGTTTATTTACTAGTGCAGCGTCTTAGTACGACAGTAATGGTGTTTTAGAATTATTTGAATTGAAACATCTCCTGAACTACTAACATTTCGACGTACATAGGTTAGTACCTTTTTATAACGACTGTCCAGCTGCATCGATTGATGCATTAAAAAGTACCTCATTCCATTTAAAGAAATGAAGTTGACTTCCATATCTCCTTGACGTCTTCACCTATAAAAAAATTCATGACATCAGATTGATGCCCCCTCGAAACCAAGCAATTTCAATGTGATGCATTTTTCTCTAACACCAATAGCAGCCGAGTTATTCAGGTGGCCTGTTTGAGGTGCCTCACATACACACCCTGTATAGCTAAATTTATAAAAATAGAAAATCAAAAATAACAGAAGACAGATTGAAACGAGCGCCCACGACAAACACGTCTGGTTGTCCGTGTGCCCAATTTTGTTAATAAACCCGTTTCGGCTTTTCCTTAGATAATTAATTTTGTTCTTAATCTTCATTAATTAATTAATTAATGACAGTTCCGTGGGACACTCTGTATTATACATAGAGCGAGTGACATTCAGACAGAGCTAGAGGGTGAGGAATGAAGCGGCTGTTTTGTCTTCGATCAACGATTCCAAGTATAATTGCCGCCATCGATCAAAAGATGAAGCTCTAATTGCAGGAGGAACCGCGTTATTCTTTCCTGATTACCATCGAAGACAATGGCGTCGCGTCGCGGCGAGAGGGGACGAGTTTCAGTTCCTAGGACCATTATAATGTATTCCGCCATTATAAATTCTGAACATGGTCAGCACCCGGCGAGGCGAGGCGCCCGGGAACTTGCGCCATTAATCAGGATTCGTTTTTTCGTCGCGGAGCTGCATATATATCTTTCTTTTTGTTTTGACTCTCGAGGGGGATGCGATTCGCTACGATGTCATCGGAAATTTTCCGGAGAATTTGTTGCCGGGACATCGGAGACTTGTAAAAAGACATCACAGGCTTCGCGAGCAGATAATAAAAATTTGTCAAATATACGAGCGGATGAATCACCGGCAAATCACAGCGAATAAATTTGCCGAAACACTTTCATCGGCGAATTTTCTGCGTCGTTGTCCACCGTTGGTCGGTTTCAGATTTTAATTAAGATATTCCTGCTTTGGCGCTGTGGAACGTCAACGGTTTGTCACTTCTGATCGATACACCGATATGGGGAATTCCCTTCGAGTAATTCTAGAAAGTAATAAAGCGGCGCGGCAAATTGCGTTTGATTGATTTAATGCCTTCCGCTGTTTACGGCCGTGGAATTACTTACTAGGTGTGTATACATATGTACATCCTCTCGATCGCACGTTGTACATAAATCAGCCAGAAACGTGCCGAACCGTTGCATAGTTATTCTTGTCTAATTTAATCGAGTTATTTTTAATTTCATTGGTTTATACTGCGCATCATGGGCAGACGCTAATCATGAAGACGGAACCGTCTGACCGATTGATTGTACATATCCTCGATCGCACATTGTACATTGTACATAAATCAACCAGAAACGTTCCCAACGGTTGCATAGTTATTCTTGCTCAATTTAATCGTGATATTGTTAATTTCATTGGCTAGTCCTGGCTAGACGATTACGCCAATCGCGAAGACGGGATCGCTTGACCAATTGACCTTGAGAGAGCACGTTTTCTACGAAGTGTTTTCTGCAACATTTCCACCGTGCATGTTTAATTAATGATACCTAGTCTATTGTAAATAATTAAAGCGTTTCGAATCTCTATCGAGCAGCGCATTAGTATCCTATCGACGGGGTATACGATTTAATTATACGTGACGGATTTGCAGAACGATGGTCGATAGTGTTGGAAACGATTGCTCGATCTCTCTAGTATTGCTGCGATCAAATTCATCAAAACAAAACAGAAGGAATGCTCGCGTAATAATCGCCAGAGAACGGAACTTCCTCGGTTATCCCTCCTCTATTCGTTCCCGCATTTGCGTCGACAGATGTCCTTCGCACGTTGCTCCGACAATTTTATAAAACAACAAAGCCACTTTGAGGACCTTGACATAGGAGACCCCCTCCTTGCCATACCCCTCATGGACAGCGGTGATTCAAGGTATAAAAGATGCGACACGATCGCAAGACCGCTAATATGTTCGCGTCCTCTTCCACAATGGCTGTGTACAGTGTCTTTCACTCGTGTCTATCAAAATGCGTTCTACTGACGCTTCTCGTCGCAACATGCGCGGCTCAAGGTGAGATCACTCGGCGACCGTGAAAACCGTTCGATTAGTCACCGATCACCGACCGATCATTTTCTTTTCAAAGAGATCTGCGACAAATCAAAGTGCCCAGGCCCTCTAAGATATTACAAGGAACTCGAGTGCAAGCCGGTGTACAAGAATCCCGACGATTGCTGCGCCGAGACGTTCGATTGTAGCCACCTGGAAAAATTGTCCAAAAACAAGTGTTACGTAAATGGCCACGAGTATAGTATCGGCGAGAAGCTCAAAGACGAAGACGCGAATCCTTGCGATATAGGCTGTACGTGTACAGAAGGATTCCCAGAAGGCCGGTGAGTACCGCGGGAGAGTATTTCCAAGTCGTTCCTCGACGAATATCGAGAATAGCTACACTGGATCACAGTAATATTCGGACACTTTTAAATGGACGACCACTTTTTTGATATTCGATTCTTGAGAAGTTAGTTTACTACAAGACACGTTAAAAAGATTTTGGAAAAATTGCAATTGGTCGGAATTACAGAGAAAATACTAAGATTGAAGACTGGAATTAAAAAAGACTCCAAGTGCAATTTCTTCAAAAATCCTATTTCCCAGAAAAATGTAAATTCTAACGCCAATGCAATGATAGAAAGCTGAAATAAATTGTATTCTTACGAGTTTTACATGGAATTTCCTCGGGAATTTTCATTTTGGCACTTATAGCCTCCTTCAAAATTCATTATAACCTTCTTTAAACAAAATCGATTTATGCAGAAAAAAGCTCATCGCAGCGTTGGCCGATTTTCATGAAATTTTCAGAATATGTATAATAGATACGCATCTACAAAATATGTTTTCTAAATTTTCAATATGGGCCCACATAAAATAGTTGCGAACAACAATTTTAGTATTTTCCCTGTAATTCGTAACATAACTTTTATAAGTAACCGAATATTACTGTATTTCACTGTATATTTGTGTTAGCTACTTTCACAGACTGCGGAACTTTATGTAAAATAAAAATTTTTTAAGAACGCCTTTATAATTTTCTCAAAACAATATCATTGTAATCGTCATATTGTGTCAAGAAATAACGAGCTACCCTCTCTCTGTCGGTACCCGATTAGTCACGTGACCGTGGCGGAAGCGAGGGGGAATGGGGTCGTAGAAGGGCAAGGTAGAGTAAGGAGACAAGTCCTACTCTGGCGACTCTGATTACAGCTACTCATTTTTGTCCTGAACGCGTAAAGTCCGCTGTCTAGCTATTTTATTTCGACATCGGTGTAATGATGCTATTCTAATTTATCGATAGAGCGGCTTACTTCAATTGCGCTGCGGTCGATTGCGGGTTTCTTCCCCCGCAAGAAAATTGTTACGACAGAATGTCTTACGACACCTGTTGTCCGTCAACGCGGGTATGCTGTGAGTAAGCTTAATTAGATAAATTCCGTTCAAAAACGACATCGATTTTCCTCAAAGGGTTCTTAAGTGCGTTAAAGCGATTAAATTGAATTAAATGTTCAGTGAAGGAGGGTGAACAGAGAGCGACTTGCGAGGTAGACGGCAAAGTTTATTATGACGGGCATCCCTTCACACCGAAGTCTGATCCGGATCTTGATTGTAACTGCTTGCCAGGATACACAGGTATATTATTTCGTATCTAGTTTAACACAACGTTTCACGAAGAAACTGTATCTGATGAACTCAGTGCTCTTGATTAGGTCAAAACATTGAACCCTTCTGCAAGAAGCCAAATCACAGATATTGCGTTCCTCTCTTCCGAAATGCCGAAGACATACACAGCAAATGCGCGCCCGTCTTCTATAGTAGTCAAGATCTGCAGAAGGAGTGCAGTTACTTTACTAGATGCCGTAAGTTTTTATCATCCGGAAGCTTTGCAGATATCGCTTCTAATTGAATGTTCCTATTCTTGCAGCGACTAACGATGATACCGTTGTTCACAATCACGATGGTAAATCCTTGTCAGAGACAGGTACGTTTCTTAGCAAAAATTTACACGATCGGCAAGAAAGCAGTTGTTTGAAATCCAGTTACCTTCCCGAATCATTAATGCTCTGATTATGAACCAAAATTCTGTATGAATTTTCTCAGGCACCTTTAAGTATATAATTTTAGACTAAATGATCCAAATGATCTGGAGAAGCGAAAGAAACTTGATATTTGCAATTATCATAGAATAGCGAAAGTTACTGTACAGAAATGTTGTTGGGGTCAAGAGAGACCTCAATATACCGATTAACACTAAACCTACCGAGCACTAAAAGCGATTAAAATGTTTTAGCATGCAAAAATGACAAGGCTCTATCTATTTAGGTTTCGTGCAATTTTTATTACAATATATGCTTGGATAATGAAATTTATCGAATCAATTTCCATGTAAGCAAATTCATAATTTCAATAACTGTAAGATGAAAAACATAAAACCCGTCATTTGATCGGCAGTGGTAGGTTTAGTGTTAAGGGTTGATATTGAAATCTTTGTTAGTACTTTCGTTCTACTTGATTTAATTTGCTAGCTGCTTAATATTTAGTATGCATTGACTAAAACTTACCCCGTGTGCGCATTTCTAATGTAAAACTCGAACTGATAATATGCATCGCATATTCAAATTATGCCAGAAATTCGAACTTGCTAAGCTATGTACAAGGTACTTACCAAATTGGAATCTGGTACTTACAAGCTTGGACTTGGAACTGTTTCGAACTTTCAAACACATTCTAATCTGTGAGAGGCTTGCCCACAATTTCACTATAACTATGCAGAACTTACCGAGGTGTTATAACTCGCAAGGGAATCAACTGGATTTTCGACCAAGTGCATCGCGGTTTGTTTACACGATCGATCGTGTGTTTAAATAACAACAAATATTAGCAGTTTGTTTCTTCTTACATATTACAGATGAGAGCAAAGTATGTACATTCGGTAACATGACGATGCACATTGGTGACACACTGAAACAAGGGAACACTTTCGAGACGGCTTGTATAAAATGCAAGTGTGAAATTCCACCGTTCCCAACGTGCATTCAGGATAACGACTGCAAATTCTCGACACCTGTAATTGACTGATACCGAACTATGGTTTTGATACACTTTTGGAAAATGAACGGACGTAATTTAACCAGCTAAACCACGGTTCAGCCGACAAAATGCTTAGTGTTGTAGATACATTTGTTTTTTTAGAATTATTTGAATAATAAAACTTGTTTTTCGCATCGGCTTGCACATATTCGTTTAACCTTGTTCAGCCCAGAGCCGGGGAACTGGCATGGCGGTCCATTGGGCGTACACTGTTTCGTTCCTTCAGAGTCGCTACATAAGGGAAGGGAGCACGAATTGAGGGGAAAAAGTTACCCTCCACACTCTACGGGACCCAGGTCGTTGTTCCCGCGATATTTCGGCCAAACTTTACCACCAATCTGCGTATCTTTATTGAAAATTGTAATAGTAATATCTTTTTAAAGTATATATAAATAGCAATAGATTTACTAATTTATATTTTAATTTAAAATTTTCCCATCCCCTCAATAATATTAAACCCTGTAAATTAATTTTCATAATAATTTAATGTTACTATTAAACAGTATAAATTTGAGGGAAAATTTTAAATTAAAATATAAATTGGTTTCATTGATTCATCACATAAAATTAAAAATTGAGTAATAATTCAATTTGAGTGGCATTGCTCGTGTATCCATCATTATACCACAGCAGTTCGAACTCTTACAAATACAAGCTCAATCGACTCTACAGAATTAAAAAAATATTGTCAATACAAATTTAATGATAGGTACTAAAATTGAATGGAGTATATTATGTAAATATTAATAGGTGGCGTCATAGTGTTCATAAACATTCATTAATTGGTTTTGAATAATACTTACATTCCCCTCTATGAAATTTAAAACAATATAATGAATGTACAATCATGTGAACAGCCCTTGGTGATCGAGACAGCAGAGCAAATGGTCTTATTTTTACCTTTTAGCAAGAATATTTTCTCAAATCCTGAGATTATAAAAATATGAGAATGATATTGACAATTGTCTTTGCCTCGCTAACGAGAATACGTGCTCAGTGAATTGTACAAATGTATTCAGAGCAAAATACACTACTATTCAAAAGAAAGAAGCACCCAGTATAATTATAAGATATAATGACAAACAATATCTTTATATAGAAATTTTTTATTGTACAATGATTGATTTATTGCATTTAAAGTATTAGATTATCCGTAATAACACATATATTCTCAGAATATTTTGTCAAAACTTGCTGTGTTCTTACTTGATTTTTTACGCTTTACTATTAAATATGACCGGGTGCGTCTTTCTTTTGCACAGCAGTGTATTTCTTTTTACGTACTTTAATCTCATTGTACACAAAACGTACACTCGCAATAATAGGTACATTTACCCTATCCCATGAAAACAGTAACGTGCGGCCCCCGGGCTAGTTCCCCGGGCCTGGAAATAAAGTCAAGCTAGGAGTGGGGACGAAGTTCCCCGGCTCTGTTCTACGCGAAATATGCGTCGCTCTTCGATGGTCGTAAGTTTCCAATCGATAACCTTGTTCTACGCCCAGGCGCGTAACCATCGAGACGTATTTCAAGCATAAATTAACCGCGAAAATTGCCAGAACTAGTCTCTGATCATAGTGCAGATTCTACTATTCGGCTGCGCACGAACCCGTTTCTGTTTTCAGCGGCTGGATGACCACGATTGCTCCACAATCGATCAACTAATTAAATCTCCCGACGTGTTTCTTAAATCGTTTCTGCTTCCACATGGGTACAAACTGCACAGACCCTCCAATTCGAGAGAGTAACTGACGTCTGCGAATTCGTGTCTATCGAATTAATCTGCACCTTCCGATAGTTTCAAGCATTAATTAACGTCTACCGAGACCACAGGCGGATGAAAATACAATACATACATAGTTATATCCGTTCGAAACTGACGTCATGCATGCGGAGTGAATTCTATTTATAATTTTTCAGTCTACTAGAAATAGTATCTCGTTAGGATGAAAACATCCTGTGAATTAACATAAACGTTACTATGTAATCGTTACTGTAATCATTTCTTATAATTACTACAGATTTCATAAGACGATATTACGAAATTAATAAAAATTCTCTTATTATAAAAAAGATCTGCCACCACTGTTATCGTAAAAAAATTTTGAAAATTCTACTTTGTTGAGGAAAACGTAGAGTATATTGCTCTAAAGAAACAATTGAAAACCATTTTGTAAGCAAATTGTATTTGTTCAAGTTAGGCATATTTTCATATCGGTTTTTTGCTAAATGTTTGATGAAGAAATTAAATAATTTTCAAGAACTGAACTTACACGATTTTTGCACACACACACACTTGATTACCGATAACTAGAGTGTAAATTTTTTTGTGAAATATAAAAATAAATAAAATTAATTTTTGCTCCTAACAATTTTAATGAATCACAGATAACTTATTCGATTTCTGAAATTCTTCTAAAACTGTGTACTGTTTTGTATACTCGACGAGACTAACATATCTATCTACATGTGTAGTACACAATTTTCGACGTAACAGCAAGTTCCAAAACAAGAAATCCGAATTTTCGGGTTAACGAAGCTCCGTTGTTAGGATAATACCAGATAGAAATGTCAAAGGTATTGAAACCCACGAGCAAATTATATTCACTGCCTACCTCTCCTAATTTACATATACACCGGCGAGTTGAAATTACAATCCGAATCGTGGGAAGAAATTATTGGCAACACCTGGCCACTGTCACTAGCACAATTCTCATTCACCGAATATTCTGTCGAGTTTCGTAAGCAACGAAACTAATTTTCTATTCTCCAGAGCTTGGCGAGGAATTATAATCATTCTCGTTTATCAATGCCACCTATTATAAATAATTCATCCCCGCATATTATTACGTATTATTATAACTACATATTTTTTCGACTTGTTTGAAGGATTAATATATTCCCCTCGATTTCCTCGATCTGGCGACACTGGTGCTCTTGCATGAAAGATAGGTATATTATTATTATTATTTATTATTATTATGTATCACTGCCAAACATAAACTAAATAGTCAGCGGATCTTCATACAAAATAAAAATGTTCTGCACCGCAAGAAACAGTACCAGCATGCATATTAATTTCGTAATGATTTAAATAAATTGTAAATCACGTGAATTCTGAAATTGTATGTTTACTGTTCCGCCTTACACTTCCTCATCTTTGTTATGAACGCATACAAACCACAGTCTAATAATAACACCGTGCATAACAAGCTTCAATAATGTGGCTTCATTTTGCTAATGGAAAGCGATATTCATTCCGCAGAAACATCCGCGAGTATTTCCCGCGAAATGTTATACGAGTCACCCGTACAATTATCTGTATCATCCTCTGCCGAAGACCAATCCGAGCTCGTAAATAATGATGAATATTTCATACGAACGATGAATTTTACAGAAAAGCATACATAAACCATCGCCATAATTACGCACATTGTTACCGCGACCACTGTCACGACTTCGGAAGCTCGCAGTTCCGTCAGAGCAGTCGGTCGACACGCTAGTACCGTTACACCATCGTTTACGGCCCTGACAAACGAAGATAAGATGAAGAGCGTAATTGCATTGGCATGGATTGCGATTCTGACGCGCTCGTTGGGCGACAACAGATTTCTACGGGAGTCTGTGAGCGATAATCGACTGGGCGACCTCGTCCACGGGATCATGCGATCGACGAACACGCGAGACGTTTTCATCCTGATCCGAAACCATCGCGAGGATGACGTCGCTGCGCAAATAATCTCCATTGTTTCCGAAACTGCGTCGAAATTGCTACCAACGATGATAATCGACGTCACGGAAACATCAAAGTCCCCTGATGATTTAGCTACCTCCGCTAGTCTTCTGATCTACGTATACGCTTCTCGCGTTGATGTTCAATCCTCCTGGGAAGAGATAGTCAGCAATTTGCTCGACGTATCCTTGGGTTCTCACACACCAAGGATTCTATTCCTGCTCGTAGTGGATGAAAGCGATACCCACATCGAAGACTTCTACAAGTACTTGTGGACCCAGCAAATTATCCGAGTGGAGATACTCGAAGTCCTGTCGTCGACGAAGCTCATGGTCGCTCATCGATACAATCCGTTTTCAAATAGCTACACGAAAGAGGATCCTTTCAACCTCACATGGTACCCGGATAAACTAGAGAATATGCATCACCAGCCTATGTGCTGTCAAAGTGCAAAAGAGTTTGACACGCCGAGCAGTCATTCTATAAGCGGGGCCTACTTCCGCGGCACAGTAATAAACGCCTTCTCTGTGAAGATGAACTTCAATCTTTTTATATGCGATGATGTCTCTGCAGCAGAGGCGGATACTCCTCAGTACAGTTACCTGTTAAAATTGGACGATACCGTGAATTACATTGAAATGTTCTTGAACTCGGACATGTGTCTGATAACGCCCATTCTGCCGGTGAAGACTGTGCTCCTGTGGAACATCTTCTGCACGATTTGCCTCGGCGCAGCCATCGTGATCGTGTTTCTCGTCGCGTCGAAGTACCTCCGAATCGACGAACGTCTACGACGAGCCATGTACCTGATAAATCTGCTCCTCGGCTTTTCCGTCACGTTGTTGCCAACAACCTCCAGGGAGAAAGTTGTGTTCCTCTCTTTGGTGACGGTCTCTGTCATGTACACCAGCATGTTCTACACCGAAATCTTTGAATTATCATTCGTACACCAAGAGTACCAGATCGATGACTTCGAGGACCTCGCGCGATCGGGTCTCACCGTGATGATCGACGAGGCGACCTACCCGGAATTTATGAACGCGGAGCACATACCGCGGGGCGTCAAGAGGAACATGCTACCTTGGCCGCTGACGTACGACCACGATATGCTTGAGCTACAACCGCGCGCGAACACGTCGTACTTTTTCGAACGTGAAATCGCTGAGATGATCGTGAATTCGAGACAGGACGCGTACGGCCAACGCCTCTTCAAATTGAACAACTTGTGCGTGGAGATTCGCACCGTCTTGCTGACCTTGAAGAAGAGATCACCGTACAAAGAACGCTTCCGAGACATAGCGATCCGTATGGTGACTGCTGGTTTCATGGATCGCGTGGAGAAACTCATGTCGACGGTGTACACGCTTTCGCAAACACATGCTAAACGTAGCGCAGTTGTGGAACGCAAATTTGAGATACCCTTCCCTTTCGTGATATTACTTTCCGGTTTGTTTTTGTCTACTCTCGCATTTTTAGGGGAACTGATTGTTTCCAAATGTTCTCCGAACACGACTTGACTTATAATCTATATTTAAATAGACGTCTATCATTTCAATACAACAACGATAAAAGAACCGTAATGCTTGTGTTTTCGATTGTGTTAGATAAGAGTGCAATAAAATATTTTTCTTCGTCCGGCGAGCTTTTCTGTTGTTTGTTCATGGACGCTAACTAGAATCCCAGTGGAAATACTAATTCCCGAGGTCCGTACGGTTGTTTCGACGGTTGACAGGGGCTGTTCGCTATTGGAGGGATGATCGGGTCGCTAGATTGCAATTATGATATAAACCTGAAAGCTCCTTTCGAAAGCTTTTCAATGGTATCGCAGACTTGCAAGAGGGATGACCGCGCCGGGACCCTTTTGACCGCGTTTTAATCTACATATATCGTTCTCCATTTCCTCTTCCCTTTAACCCGAGGCTGCTACAACGTGCATGACAAGTTTTTCAACATGCGATCGTCAAAAACGTTCGGTACTCCAGTTGTATTATGCATATATCGTATTTGGAGGATCGATAAGTCAAAGGGGATCAAGCTAATCCGCGGTTGGTTGATTCCGGAAATGAGCTTCGGTGCTTGCAACCAGAGCCAGATCAGGGGAATTGACTCGAATCGAGGGGAAAAAGTTACCCTCTCTCTGCCGGTACCGGATCAGTCACGTGACAGTGTGACTCATGCACGAAAGAGACGAAACGCGTCACGTGACCGAGTCTTAGCGAAGCGTGGGGAACAGCATCGTAGAAGGGGAAGTTAGAGTGGGGGATACGTCTTACTTTGATGACTATGCTTGTAACTGGTACGGTACGCGCTCTATTCAAAACGGATCGTTGCAGATTTTCGTTGAAGCTATTACAGGACGGGGAACGGTAATAAAAGCAGGGACCGGTGGGGTCACGGAATTTCTTTGGTTCGTCGCGGCGGTTTCCTTGACCGGTCGATATTTGTCCGAGCCACGACTATTGCCGGAGTATTGTTCCGGCAGAAAATCGATTAAAGTTATGTGCCCGGCCCCCCTAAAGAAAGATCTTACGTGACCTACATGCGTTCCAGCGAAAGAAGGATTTCGCTGTTTGTGAGCGCGACAATACACCCTTGTCCCCGACTGAGTTTTCCTCCTTGCGAACCTCCTCGAAGTCGACTTAAAGCGGCATTGTCGTAAGCTCAAAGCCTTTTTGCCCCTTTGCTCCTTCGTCCCTGTCGTCCCCTCGCCCCCTTGAATTCGCCGTGGCCCGCCGTTCGCGGTAAGAAAAGAGAAAGGCCGTGTCTCCAAAGCCATTCTATTTGCGTGAAATACGGTGGATGCTATGTAAATGCAGATTCGACGGACCAGTTCCGTCTTCAAGTTCGCCTTCCGCTCCGATTTCCCCGACGTTCCTTGTTTGCCTCGTTCAGTCCACCATTTTTACCCGACGTGGATCTAACCTTCCAGCACTGTTCACCTCTCCGCCGATCCTTTGCCGATACACGCGTATTCCCGACGTTTTCTTCTTACTGTGAGCTGCACGGCCACTACTCCTCGAGCAATTGTACAAAAGGATAGGACTAATCCAATAATAAAACTTTCCAACGTATTCGTCACAATTTTCTGATGCAAATAACATCGAACGTGGCATAATTTCGATTATATTTACTTGTTAAATTCACGATACAGTACTAATCAGTGGGAGCTTCAAGTCCGAGCTTTAATATCAGATAATCCGTACTAATCAGGGCAACGTGAGTGTTCGGATAATGGAACAGCAGGATTAACACTATATCTACCAATCCTGTCAAAATGACAAATTCTTTATTTCACAATTATTCAGAATCGAAATGTTCTCGATGACTCGATATATTTATTTATCCAGTATTTTGTAAAAAAAAAAGACGGCAACGTCTCCATGAATGTGGTCTTGTTATTTTTAAAAGGCAGTACAAACTAATCGTTTCTATCATACTTAAGTCTTTACTGATCTGTTGTACAATGGGGAATAATTGGAATTATTGTGGAACAATGGGGAATAATTAAAAACAAAACAGTTTTGTGATTAAATTGGTTCTCACTTAAAGTGTGTGCCATCAATTATGAGTACATATCACGTCACACATCTTGGTGATCGAACTTCCGAGCTCCTCAAGCTACTAGAGATAAATTTTTCAAAATTCTTATGTATGTAGTGGATCGGCGAAATAATATTTTCTATAACACAATTCTCGCGTTGCAAACATTGCGACAAAATTCGGTCGTATGCAAACGAACTCCAGCTCGGTGTGATCTTTATCGAAATCATGGAAACACTCGAGTCCTTCGAGACGAAATTGAAATACCGTGCTCTCCTTGACACACATATTTCACAAACGTTGAAGTCCCGCTAGAGTTCGCGCGCGTAACTTTTCTCTTATTTATCGTGCAAATAATATTGGAACGTGCCAGTGACCCATTGCCAGTGCCCGAGGGATCTTATCTACGAAAAATCGAATACTTTGCACCCGCAAAGAGAGTGTGTACTTCCGCGGAATTGCAAAGTTGTTCGAAACTTTCCAGATTGAAAGCTGAAGTGCTTCAAGGAGCAAAAACGAGGACGAAGATATTCGCGTGGCTGCCGCGAACAGTTTCGGAAAATCGATACTTTTTCTGCAGTTCCGACGATTATGAAATTACTGGAAGCGTTGCACGAAGGAGGAGCATCGAATGCATCGAATATTTCACGTAGTTTAGGAAAGTCAAGGATTCCTGTAGGCGATTTCGATGTGGAATCACCGAAACATGTTGTCGCGCGGACCGCATAGAGGTCCACGGATGAACATTGCCACGGGTGCTGTTACGTTGCAATTAACTGCTGCAACGAGCCTTGCAATCGAAGTAGCGATATCGTTAGTTTGCGGCAAAGCTGCTCGTACCATCGCGAGATCGCTATTCCGATTCGAAACGAAAATTTTGCGACGAAGGTACTCCGCACTGGGCGGACAATCTCGGACTGTTTAATGACCGCAAAAATGTCTCCGCTTTATGGGGTTGTTTTAAGGAAACTGCGCACATAAGTCACAATTACAACGTCTCGGTGGATCGTTCTTATCGAGCGAACCGTTCAAACTTTTTCTCGTGGCATCGAATCGAGATGTTCCGGACACGATGCGAGTAAGGACTGCAGACCTATCTAGTGAATTGAATGAACACTTGTCTTAAAATTATTATTTGGAAATAGTTGTTTAATGTCCCGAGTCTTATTTCTGTAGGGAGACTGTGTGATTGTGAAAACCATATATCCCAGAACATAATTCTAACAAACCCACCGGAGTATGCAACATGCGCCGTGGCGAACTACTCGAATGTCCCAGATTCTCTTTACAACGATCCAGATTTTCCATCGAAAATGACCCCAAGTCAAATCTGGACGAGGGCAATATCGGAAATGTCCTCCTCTTCTTTAGATCCATCGATATATGTGTACAGGGCGTTCATTTGAAAACTTTCCAGTCGAATATCTCGAAAAGTATGAAAGATATTAAAAAAGTGTAAAACACGTGTCCAAGGATTTACAGATGGGAAAGAGGTGGGCAGTATCAATTTTTTATTTGATAATAACCAATAATAACTTGATAAGAACAGGAATTTTCGTAGGATACTTCTTTTATCCACCCTAAGTGGATTGTTAAACAACAATAAAAATTGATGCAACCACACATACAAAATTTGAATAAATCTTTCGTAAAATTATTTTTCGATGGCTGCAGAACCATTATCAACGACGATAGATTATACCGTAACTTTGCAGCATTGGAGTTCCGAAGACTTCGATAAGCTCGCGCGGGTATGGTTGATTTCGCGTGATCGATGACGCGCGGCATCGCAGTCGACAGGTTCCGGTGCGATGTCCTGCGGCCCGATTGCGGTCACATTATTAAACCGCCGGCTATTCACGCACGTAGCCTCTAATACGGCGAAATGTACAGTTTGTAATGTGCAAATAGAACGTTTAGATCAAGTATAACGTGACTTCGGCGTGAGTCCGTGCCGCGCGACGATCGGTTTGCAATAATGTAATCTCAAATTAAGCTAACTCAGAGTGCGCTAACGGCGGTACCAGTGGCAGCGGCAGCAGCTGCAGCCGGCGTTTAATCGCATTGACTCGTCGCAATTGTTCCGCGACCAATTCGAATCAATTCTATAACAAATCCGGTTAATTCCGGTCGCTCAAGTCCCACGAACCGCATTTTTCAACGTGATCCAGTCTTTATAAACTAAACGCAGAACAGAAAATCACATCGACTCGTCGCAATTTTTATGACAAATCTCTTTAATTCCGGTCACTGAAATATTCCTGAACCCGCGTCGCCAGATCAAGACTTGTTTCCACCATGTTACACTAGTAAATAAACGCTAACTTCTTAGTACAACAGTAATGATGTTTTAGAATGATTGAAATTGAAATATCTCCTGAGCTACTAACTTTTCGACTTACATAGGTGTTAGTACCCTTTTATAACGAATGTCCAGCTGTATCGATTGATGTATTAAAAAATATCTTATTCCATTTTAAGAAATTACATAAAAACAAAAATTTTTTTGGTATCGTATATATGTGAGCCCCATAATTACCATTCAACTTTGTCCTTCAGACATTTGACGTATCTTTGAAAACAACAAAGATATTTGAGGTGGCAACGTAAGGTGACTCACCCTGTATATTCTTCCAATCTTGTTGCTGTTTTAAATTATGTCTACTCATGTTTGTCATAAATGGCCACTATGCCTCGAACCACATCTTTGTACGCAATCGAGTCTTTTTTTAAACTAAACGAAGCAAAAGAAATCGTTCGTCGTTTCTCCGGCATCTCTGCGTCCACGAATTCGGTTTTCAATTGCTTTCGCGAAGACTCGAAACGTTGTCTCGATACGTTAGGAGACGGGATAAAACCCTTAGGATTGAGAGCGATAAATCGTAGGCACGCAACGCGCTGGCTGCATATTCTCCGTGGGAAACGACTGGCAATAATTCGAAGTTTTGTCGCGACTGCATTTGTTACAGTCGAGCGTACAAACGACGTAATTTGTAACCAGACTGTAACGATACGAGAACGTCGTTACACGTTGCTTTCCCAACGTTTTATGTGATTTGATAAACGGGCGTGGACGATACAGATGCGGACCTTCCTCTCCCGCGTTACGTTAATAACGTTGTTACGCCAATGAAATTAAGCTTATCGATTTTCGGCAAATTTAATGCGCGTAATTTACAAGACTACTCGATAAGCATTCCCAAACCATCGAACCAGGTTTCTAAACTGATAATCAATACCCACGTTACCATGTAACCGACACTCTGCTCTTTTTGTCCTGGGGATATATCCGGCTTTTGAGTGTACAGAGTGATTTTTATAAAGTGACCGATTGAGCTTTCATCGAAATGAATAGACGTACGAAAAAATCGTTTCAACGAAAAATGTTCTGTTTCGATCCCAAGGTCAATTTGATTTCTTTCAATGGAACCCTATATGTTTTGCTCAAACCTATTAATAGGATTTTCGATAATTGTGCTGTAGCAGAAGAAAACATAGAAATTTTCTTTTACATTGCAATCTTAAGAAAACGTGACTTGTTAGTTGACAATGAAAATTGCTGTTGCTATTGATGGTTCCATTAAGAAGCGTTTAGCCATGTATCCAGAGATGGGCAAAAATTTAATTTCTAAGACCTGGGTACTTATTTGCAAATACTATTTCTCAGAACTGATGACATATGTTTCATTTGAAACAGTAACTGACAAATATCTGTATTTCTTAGTTGAAATATTTTTTACTCAGGTCTGATGCCAACTTATACATCAGAGGATTCACTCGGTCACTTTATAAAAATCACCCTGTACATAATGCTTGCGAAATAATGCTTGAAAAAAGTATCGGAAACAACAGCATTTCGGAAATGCGATTACGGACAACGTAATGTACATTCACAGCCTCGTTTTTTCCCGTGACTCGCCGGGTAAAAAGAACGTACAATCTACGCCACGATGGCGATTACATGGACTCATAAAGCTAACAATGTGCCCTGTAAATCTTAAAATATGTTTATAGAGTCTCCAACGTAGACATTTAGTGGTTGTGCGGTATTTATCGTTGCACTCGAGACGCATCGTAAAAGAATTGAAGCGGAAGCAGCCGGGTACCAACATATTTATGCGGTCCCATTTTCGTTCAGATGCGTTATCTACCTTTCGGCTAATTATCAAGTCATAGCGTGCTAAACATTTTTCAATCTACCGGGTATTTGTTATTGAATGCTGCATGATTAGAGTTTGGTTATACATCGGCGAAGTACGCGCGCGTACACGATGATCCATTTCATGGAAGTTCGTGGTAGTTTTGCTAATATTATAGCTGGCCATCCTCTGAATCAGTGATAGCGAGCGTTAATTACTTTCGTAATTAGCAATTGCCAACGGGCTGATAGCCGGGGTTCTCTGTAAAACGACGAATGCTATCTCTAATAGTATTCTGAAGTTCTCGCTGGCAGGATCCCCGGGTTGTACACGGGAAATTTCTTTTAATAATTCGGTCCGTCATGGAAATTTCAGAACGATCTTCCCCGCAACAATATTCTTCATTATATTTCTGGTAATTATATATACCCGCACAACTCATTAAAATTTTTTCCTATCTGGACGTTCCGAGTAATTGTGTAATTATCTCGGCTCTCGCGGATCTTGGGGAAAAAATAATAGGAAATTTTTAGCTGATAACCGTCTGGTGCTCCGGACAAGTTGAGATTAAAATTTTCTATCAAAGTTTTTAGGTTACGTGCCGTTAATTATCTCGCCCCTGGGCTTCCGCGGGTAGAATCGTAATTAAAAATATCAGAGAAATAAAACATCCTTGGCCGAAAGTTGTCGCGCAGAGTTTATACTGTATCCGGCCTGTTTGAAAACCGTGGACGCTGCGAACGCGTGTTTACCGTGCGCCCGGAAAACTTGTGGTTGATTTATTAAAAGTTTTAGCGGCGCGACGCATGCGGGACATTCGCCAGCTCGCACAATTATCTCCGCGCGTCGGCTTTTTGTTCGCGGGAATCGCAACTTCCACGTTACGACGAAATTCACGCTCGCAATTAGTTCTCCGTTCGCTGCACGGATTCGCCCAGCTTCCATTTTGACGGGAAAGCTATCGCTTTCGGTAAACGCACTCGTTTCCACTGCTCGTCTTACGGCCTCCAAAAAAGTTCGTCTCATTTTCCCGGCTACGGTATACACGCGGTAGAACCGATTTTCGATAGCAATTGCACGCTGACGTACTCGCGATAATAGTTTCATTATTTGCCGTGTGAACGGTGAACAGCAGCAGCCGGAATGAAACACGAAATGCACGCACACGCCGCAGGGATATTAGAAATACTAACAGGAGTTTCATTCGCTCACAACAGCAGCGTGTCGATTAGAGTGGCTCCTCCTATTTACTCTTGTTGAAAATGTTTTTCGGAAATTCTTTTACGGCACCCCTGCGAATTATTCGAAATAATTAAAAACAATCTGCGTAACTCCAAATCCCGTAACTCTTCCACTACCGTAGACGAGATATCTCGCTTCCTCGATGTAGAAGGAACGATGCTATGGACAAGATATCTCGCCACTATGATATCGTTGTACACTCGATGGTTGCTCATATCCGCAAATTTTCACTGTCGCTGATTCATTCTGTAACGCACAATTTTGTTTGCGTGAACGGAACCCGACCCAGGCCCGGCTGTGCCCGACAGGGTCAGATGCGCGCACCATTTTCGACAGTTAAAGCCTAGCTTTGTCAACGGGCTATCATCTTTTTTTGTCACGTTTTGATACGCCCCGCTTAAAAGCCTTGACGTTCAAAGGAACGAACGCGAACAACGGTCAAATCTCTGGGACGTATCCCATTTCAGCGTTGATATTCCACCGTATAACGATCGCGCTCGCATTTCAATCCGAGAAGCCACATTATTCTGATACAACTTCACCCGCCAGCAGTTTCCTCTTTTTTTTTTTTTTAGTTTTACACGCTTTCGTTTGTCACGAATGCTTACCAACATATTTCCCGTCGACCTTTAACCCTCGTGAGGCTTTCACGAGTTCGTAGCAGGTTGGGTCGATTCGAAATCGTTGTTTAACGAACTCCTTTCAGATTATTCTCGAGTACTTGTTCCTTCGAGTTCAATGTACGATCTCTTGGATCAGCAATCGCCAACAAGTTGATCGCGATCGATCGGTCAAACTTCAACAATTCTTCAACGATTTGTTTTTAACCCCTCTTAGACAGGAAATAAAACTATTTTTAGGGGCAACGAGGAGGAAAAATACAAGATTATCAATGATAATAAAAAAATAGTACGTAGTAGGTATATAATGTTTATAAAAGACCGGAAACAATGCTAGTTATTAATAAAATATCATGTTAGTTTAACACCCCCTCCCTCATTGTCACTTATTAGTACACAAGACACAAGTTTGAATGTGCTAAAAGATTTTAACCCTTCACTGCATGATTTTTTTAATTGAGATGAAAAAATTGAAAGAAGTTCAGTTTTTGTGTTTTATATCTAAGGGAAAATATTAAAAAAAAATTAAAACAACATTTTATCAAATTAGATAAAATGTGTAGAATAGTAAGAAACACATTCTTAATTTACTCTATACCAGATTTGTTAACTGTATCAGATATGATGCACTTTGCAGCGAAGGATTAATAGATAGATCACGACACATTTTTTTTTAAAAGTCGATCTATATAGAGGTTGACCACCACTGTTCCAGGTCACATGGAAAAATTAAATAGACAATAGTCTTCTCGGTTTTATATAGAGTGTCTCCGAAATCGTACGTGAATTGGTCAACAATACATATTGCCGAAGGTATCGAAGCTTCGTTGATTAGTATTCCGCAATTAAAATCACTTCATCTGCGTAAATACACGAATTTGATGATGCCGCGCCATGCTGCAACGGGGTGTACGCTTGAATTTTAGCGTACCGCGAAAGCGCAGCGAACGCGCACAAGCAGTTGGCTTTTAATTATTTCGATTTATGCGACCCGACGCGGCCAGATCATCGCCGCTACTGCCTCGAAAGGACGGGACAACGGAGATAATTAAAGATGGATTATCCGCGGTCTATTTTCCCTCTAATTGCGATACAAAGAACGCAGTTATTGCGCGATATACAATATTTCGTTAGCAACGAAGCAGTGAGAACCCAGAGTTGCCAGGTGAGGGGAGGGAGCACGAACTAAGGGGAAGAGAAACGGGTCATGTGATGAGGTTGTGGCAGAAGCGTGGGGGAATAACGTCATAGAAGGGGAAGGTAGAGTAGGGACACAAGTCTTAATCTTACTTAAAACTGGTCGATTTTTCCACTCCTCCTTTTCCCCTTGCACTATCCCATTCCAGCACCATGAGCATACTCCAACATCCCCCACTAAGTCCATAGACTGGTCACGTATTAATCTGGTCATTAGGGTGCGGTTATAGTGGAGCATCGATGATAGCGGCGCGGTGAGCAGCGCGGCGAAAACAAACCAATGTAATTAAATGCAACTGTATATAGTGGGGCGGTGATAAGAGCTGTGAGCAAGGCGGCGCAGATGATAGCGGCGCGGTGACCAGCGCGGCAAAAACAAATCAACATTCGTCACAACATTTCGATACATACTAAAGAAAAAGTACTTGTGTAGTTTCTTTGTTCCTCGTTACTATCCGTTTTTGTTTACCGCACAGTTCTCCTCGACGCTACGCTCTCCTCGCGCTGCTCCACTATAACCGCATAGCCCGAGAGAGGGTAAACTGTATTCCCCTCGATTTCCTCGATCTGGCGGCACTGCTCTGGTCCAACGTTCCACGATCAGTATCGCCAAGCGAGGGGCGCAGCCACAAATTAAGGGGAAAAAGTTATCCTCCCTCCGCCACCGGACACATGCACAACGAAACGCGTCACGTGACAGGAACGCGGCAGAAGCGTGGGAGAATAGCGTCGTAGAAGAGGAAAGTAGAGGGAGCAGACAAATCTTAATCTCGCGACTCTCTAGTCCAACGTTCCACAATCAGTGCCGCCAGGTGAGGGCGGGAGCACGAATCGAGGAGAAAATGTTACCGGGCACATGTACGACGAAACGCGTCACGTGACAGGGCCGCGGCACGAATGTGGAGGAGTAGCGTCGTAGAAGGGCAAGGTAGAGTGGGGACAAGTTTTAATCTAGCGACTCTGGCGAGAACAACGGACCGGATGCGAGCAAATCGGGTACGATCGATGACCAACTTCCTCCTGGTCTAACAACCTCCCAATCCTCTTTTTCCATTTCTCCACGATTTAATTCCGTTTCCGGTAGTCTGCAAGACGCAACAAGTCTTCGATGAATTAAGTAATCGCGAGAAATAAATCGGGTCGTACTAGAATTCATTCTCCTTTCGTTAATCGGTTAAACAGATAAGTCTTGCGAGTAGACAGATTTCTTCGAAGGAAAATAATTACTGAATGTCAGAGATGTTCCCGATATTTGTGAAAAATTTGTCATTTTAAGACTGTCCGAATTTGATTATATTACCCTTGAAGGTCGTAAGCGACCTCTCACTTGACAACAGTACTTCGTCGTTTGCGGTCGTGTCACGGGCGAGATGACAATATGAGTCCTGTCGAAACTCGTTGTCTGCGAAATGTAGGCATGATTGCCTTGTCAGTTAAGCACCGGCAACGAAGCAATTAACATCTCCGGTGATACATCAATGCCTTTTGTATTCGATTTTTAATATATTGAGCTCAAAGAATGAATAAAGAAGATTTTATAAATGTATGTAGTGCTAGTGGCAGTGAATGTTTTGAAAACAAAATTCAAAGTGATGTTAATTCTAGCGATGAGACTAGCAGTCACGTATTACATCCTAAGAAAAGGAAGGTTATACCTATAAAATATTCAAGTGAAGAAGAAAATTATGCAGAAATAGAAAATGTTGATAGCTCAGACGATGATTGGTTTGAAATCGAGAGTGATGATGATGGTCTCCCTAGTAGGATTCCTTTTACAAATATGAATCGCCAAATTTTTGGAGATGTTCAGCAGCCTATAGATTATTTCAAAAAATTTTTTACTAACGAACTCATAACGGAAATTATAACGCATACAAATTTATATGCGAACGAGCAAATTGCAAAGAAAGATTTATCCGCCAGATCAGTTTGGCAGAATTGGAAAAACACTTCGGACGAGGAAATGCTTGCTTTTTTTGGTGTGATCTTGAATATGGGTACAATCTATTTGGGTGACGTAAAAGATTATTTTTCCAAAGACTTCCCGTGCAATATTCCATTTTTCGCCAAGATTTTTACGAGAGAGCGTTTCTTTCAAATTTTTTGGATGCTCGATTTACGTCAAAATCTTAACGCTGATAGCTGTCGAATAACAAGATTTTCGAAAGTGAAAAACTTTCTGGACTACATTGATTTAAAGTTTAGACAAAACTTTGTTCCCGGAAAAGAAATACGTGTGGATAAAACTGTAATGCCGTTGAAAGGACGATTCAGTTTAAAGTATAACCCTGATAAACCAATTAAACGGGGAATACGAATGTATGTTTTGGCAGATTCAAATACTGGATATGTGTATTCGATATTGCCCTATTTTGGATCTGTTACGTCTGAGTCTTTAATTTGTCCCGGGCTTCCTGCCAGTGCAAGAGTCGTTTTGCATTTGTACAACAATCTACTCGAATCGATTCCTAATTCCGAAGGATATCATCTTTATGTCGACAGACACAATACCAGTGTTCCACTGGCTGAAGAATTGCTTAAAATGAAATGCTATTTAACGGGTACTATAAGAAATCATAGAAACTTTCTGCCGAGACAAATAAGAAAACCGACTTCTAAAATTCGGACTGTCATCAGATTCCGTTCAAGAAAAAGTAAGCTGTTAGCTTTATCATGGCGAAACGGACGAATTATTACCATGCTCAGTTCATATGATAGTGGGTCAATGAAAACTGTATCAAGAAAAACAGGTGGTGGCCGTCAGATAGAGCTTAAGAGACCTCAGGTGATATTGAATTATAATAAATTCATGGGCGCAGTGGACCGTGCAGATCAATTTGGATCTGTGCCTTGTTTTTTACGTAAATCATTAAAATGGTGGCGGAAAGTTTTTTTCTGGGGAATTGAAGTATGCTCCTTCAATTCTTATGTTCTGTATAAAGCTGATTGTAAACATAATAACAGTAAACCAATGTCTCATATAAAATTTATTCGGAAATTAGTTATGTCGCTAGTTGGGAATTTTCGTAAAGGTAAAACTGTGCGATGCGGAACGTCATCAACAGACAATGAGGACAGACTAGATGGAAAACTACATGTCATGCAAACTCATGACTCAGGAAAACGTAATGACTGCTTGGTATGTTCTAATCGTAAATTGCCTGGAAGAAGAAAAACAACACTATACTTCTGTGAAACGTGCGACACAAAACCATCCCTTCATGTTGGAGATTGTTTCAAAAAATATCATACATTAAAAACTTATAAATAATTATTTGAAACTCATGTATTTGTAATAATCCTTCAAAAAATAGATAATTTTTAACAAGAATGTTATTCTTATCATTAGCCTGCGGATCTTTATGCAAAATAAAAATTGTCTGCGTCGATTGCAAGAAATAGAAACGAAATTGAATGTTATTTCTTCCCTTAATGATTTTAATAGAGGAGGAATTGATACCCCTTCAATTTTTTTAAATTCTCAACATTTTTGAATTTCATCTTCTCACAATTTTTTTTGCTATAAATGCATAAAGGTCCGCAGTCTAATTATAATACTCAAAATTTTTCGCATGTTTACCGAAACCAACTGCAACCTAGTGAGAATCGTGTATAAAAATATAGCGTCAGATAAGGACCAACAACCTCCCAACCCTCTTTTTCCATTTCTCCACGATTTAATTCCGTTTCCGGTAGTCTGTAAGACGCAACAAGTCTTCGGTGAATTAAGTAATCGCGAGAAATAAATCGGATCGTACTAGAATTGTGAGTAAACAGACGTTCTTCGAAGGTAAATAATTACCGCCTCGATATATGCGAGAGATGTGTTTCTGACGTTCCCTTGAAAGATGAACAACTAAAATAGAAATTTAATCGTTAACCGCAATTAACGACTAAACTAGGAGATTAATTGTTAATTGCGACTAACGATAGAATTAGAAATCTAGTCGCCAATCGTTGATTAAATTTTTGTCCAACTCTGCCCTGCAAATGGAGACATTACCGTATTCCGATTATGGTATCCGAGGCACGAAAGTGCACGGCAAGGATTGTTTCCGCAATCAGCTTCGCGATTCTTGATGTTTGCTTTGAAGCATTCTTTACACCGCCGTCTCCTTCCTTTTCGCTTTTCAAAGCGGGGAACACGGAAGATAAATATTATTGCGCATATATCGATAGCGGTAATAGAATCCTCGCAGTTCGTACCGGGTACAGTTTTATCTACTGTACAAAAAACATGCCGTTGTTGTCCGTCTAGCCGGCGGCCGTGTGTTTGCGTTACAGTTTTGTTTACTTATCCGGTGTAGTCGGTCGGTAGCGATGTTTAAAGTACGAACCGTCGTCGATGAAAAACGGCCACGGGCATTTCAGGTTTTGGTGGGTGTCGGCTATTTAGAAATTCCGTGATTTCGAACTTCGAAGCACACGGTTCAATAAGAAGTTGATTTACGTTTGGTGTGCAGCAATAACGAGCTTTAAAGCGTAACCGTGACTCTCGTTAAAACTTTCGACTGGAAACCGCATACTTTTATCCTCTTAGTTTGCGGGGCTTACTTTATGGAACGCTTTAAGAAATTCCGTTCCGACGCCTTAAAGGCAGATTAGAGTTTGCGGATCCTTTTAAAAAAATGTTCTGTTCCTTGTTCGCCACGGTGCGTTCCATGCATTCGAGATTGTTTTGCGTTGTTGCACCCACGAACATCGGAGTCGCATAAGTCGCCAGATGAGGGGAGGGGACAGGAATTGAGGGGAAGCAGTTACCCCCTCTCTGCCAGTACCGGATCAGCATTGAACTTCATTTGTATCGTTGAACTCTCGCCTGGAACGTCTAGGACGCTATTGTTCGAGTTGCTACAATTTTTCCAGATTTATTTAGATCATTTCTAAAGAATTTCTGGAGAAGATTTCTGTCCATTTCATATACATGTATTTCATTGAATTAATTTAGTTTCAAATAATGTGATGTGAAATAACTGACAAACTCATTCTTTTTAATTTTCACGTAGACCACTTTTACAATTATGGGCACATTTTTGTTAGATCGATTTTTATATTAATATTAATATATATATATTTGATTAGAACTAATACAAATACAGAAGCATTAAAGAAGCTGTAAGGAGAGCCCGATTAGTTATTGCTCTTCACATGAAAATTATTTTAGAAAATTTTAATTAAAGAATTCCGGGGTGGAAAGTTTCATATGGCATACATGTCAGCGTGGGTATATTCTGAAAATATTTATATTTTTTGAATTTTGTCCCGCTACATTCGCGATTCCGACCACTGTGCGTCAGTTCCCGGTTACCTCCGGTGGATTGTATACTTGAGAAATGGCGCTTGTGAAAAAGATGATAGACGCGCGGCAGCGAAGGATGTTTGCATCTAACGGCCGTTTTTTCTGTTCGTTTTACAGGCGGACTTGTCTTGTAAAAACACGGACCAGACGGTGGGCGCGATTTATACTCGCACGAACTTCGTAACGCTGAAATACGTCACCGACTCCTGGGGCACTAAAGGAAATGGCTTCCGTCTCGTTATCACTGCCGTCAAGGATCCGAGTGAGTACTTTTCTCCTGTTATGTAGTTCCACTTGTACACTTACTTTTTCAGCTCCAAAACAGGACGCATCCGCGGACACGTTTAGACAATTTCACCGAATATCTGGTCGCTAAGTATGAAACATAAAAAATGTCGAAAAGCAACCTTTGACATGTACTATCTCTCGTGTGTTGCGATCTGCCAATACGAGGTTAGTTTAGTTAAATAATTTTTGTTTGCTAAAAAAAAAAACATGAAGACAGTTCATACTTAAGTACGATAAGTCTCATACTTAAGTTTCATACTTAACAGCCTGATGTCGCGTAGATCGAGCAACAATTTTTCGAGAAGACACATTTTCCGCCGGTATTTGCGAATATTACGATGCAAATGAGTTGGAAAGAAGTTTCAGTTTCGAGTGTCTTTCCGCAAGAAAGTAGAGCGGCTGTCCTTTCTTTCCCCGATCCGAGAAAGCCCTCTTTTGAGAATGTTCTGCTCGAGTTGGTTGCGCTTAATGAAGTAGTTAATGCCCGGTGATTTAAAAAAAGGACTCGGCGAGTCCGGGCGGGAGAAAGAAATTCGTCGCGGAACATTTTCCATTGTTTCGTTGCTGATAAGACTCCCCGTTGTTCCCCGTTTAAATTCATTTCGAAAACTCGGCGACCGCGTCGACGAGCAATAATTCCGAGAATAAAATCTAGTGAAAAGCGGCTTATCGATGCGAAGAAGCACGCGAGATAAAATTGCGCTCGCAAGACTGTTGTTACGAAAGAGTGGAGGAGCCAATTACAGGACTGAAACGGAAACAAATTCGACCGAATAAATATTGCAGGAGGAGCTAAAACTCGTAGAGAAGCGAGGAAGGGAATAAACGTGGAAACAGTAAGTTAACAACATTCCCTATTAATGGCGTTCGAATAACCGGGTCTCGTTATTTTGTGGAGCGGTTTCAATGACCCCGGTAATTTTAAATTAACAGCAACGCCATGGCGAAAGATAATACTGTCATCCGGCCGTAGAAAATTCGCTTCTCTGCCCGTTCCCAGTTGGAAACGAGTAAGATCGTCGTCCGGGAAATCTCGGTGAAATTCTAACGCTGAAACTCCGTGATAAATTAAACGCGACGTTTCGCTTCCAACTCGAATTTTCCTGCCGGGCTCCCGGTTCTCGGCTCGGGTTGAAAAGTACCAGTGTTGTGCAGCATCAGACGAGAGAGAAAGCTTGGAGCTCGCCTGCCTGGATCTCTGGGAAACAGATTTGCAAGCTCCTTTATCCAGCATCGATCATCAGGCTACTAAAAAAAACTACTTTATTCCACCGCGCACTACTGTTCCCAGTTAACAACGACCACCCTTATCCGCCGTCGAACAAGTTTGTTTAGCATTTTTTAGAGATTTATCGGCGTGCTCGGCATTTTAAGGTCAAGAGAATCGTTTCATTCGCAACAATCGACAACCGATCAGCATTGCAAGCGTACCTACTTTTTCAACCATTATACGTGAACACTCGAAAACATGGAACAGGTCCGAGAGCCGCGCTCTCGCCCTTCACCAGGCAAAACGAACATTTTCACGACTGAAATTAGAGTCGATGAGATTGAAATAGTCGCCCGGCATCGATCCGGAAACTGCAAAACGGTATTCTAGTTTAGGCTTTGCACGGAGCTCGCTGTGTAACACGAGAAATCTCAAACTGTCCGGAATCACGAAAGCTTCTGGACGCGGCTGGGACACGTTCCACCACGAGCTGGGATAGACGTGGCTAATGTCAGTCACTTAAGCTGTAATATAAAGCTATAATCTCGTGGAAAATGAAATATTTATTCTAAATTTCTTTTTACCAAGTCGAACTGTCAAATTATTTACGAGATACTGAAATAATGAATTTAATATTGATTTGTTCAACGATCACATACAAGAAAGATAATTTTTATCGGTATAGTACACACTTGTGAGCAGAGTCGCCTACGACACTATTCCCCCACGCTTCCGTCACGCCCCGGTCACGTGACGCGTTTCCGCACGGTTTCCGCGTGCTGGGAGAGGGTAACTTTTCCCCCTCAATTTGTACTATCTCCCCTCATATATTCATTTCTGTTGTTACTCTTTTCCAAGCAAAACGTGAACATACTACGCCACAAAATCAAAGAAACATTGAATTATAACCTTGCACTCCAGTAACTTTGTGTAAAATAATTACATTTTCTGTACCTTTACGGCTCTGAACAATTTTTCGAAGTCTCTTTTCTGTTATGAGACGACTTGAGAAACTGAAATTGCTTTTCTTCTTTAGAAACACAGAATACAGATTTTCAACCATTTTTTTCCACGGTCATTTCAACGCGACATTTTGGAGGGCTATTTCGCTTGGACAATGGCCTTTCAGAAGTTGATTTTCGATTTTTAGTCGCTCGTTATACATCAAATGGAAAACAATTCGAAATATCCATACTGTGTGTATCTAACGCGTGTGTGTGTGTGTGTGCCCAGCACACATTATCATTTTGTCGAAGAGGAAATTACAAACATCGTTTGCAGAAAAGAACGAACGAGAGACTGGTTTCGATTGAATTCGCAAGGAAACTTGGGGGGAGCCTTTTTATATAAATATTATAATTAATTATTTATACGAGTCTTGAAAAATCTATTAAGCGCGCTAGTAGTCTTTGCCGGTAATGGACACGGAGCCTCTTTAATCTTTAATTTCAATTAGAAGTTTCTCCGGAGGAAGGTTGCCGGTCGAGCTCAATGGACTCGACGCGCTTTTGTCCGCTGTTAAATATTCGATGGACGATTGCGTTCCGAAAAATGAACAGCTATCGGGATCGAGAACCGACTGGCCCGGTAATAATGCAAAACAACCCCGCATGTTACGGTTCGAAAAGCTGACAGTCCTGCTAAAAGTCAAGTAAAACTCGGTGGCAAACAATCGCGAAAGTTCTCGCCGATATTCCCCGGGCTACGCTTCATTTACATGCAAAATAGAACGAAATTATCGGCGCGGTGTAATTTTCGAGTCAAAGCGGTTCATAATTTAGTTTCGGCCGCAGCATTTTCTAACGCTGGCAACTCTAACTTCCGCTCGCTGGCAACACGGCGTGTGTTGCCGACTAACAAATTAGCCTCTCAACGCGCCGCCCGGTTTATGTATATTTGCGGCGAAACTCGTTTCCATCACGATGGAATTACCAAGAGTCGGGTAATTTGATCGACGCGACCCCGAACACTAGCTTCGATTCGAACTATTCTATGCAAAAGCTCGCGCAGAATCACGCTAATATCGTACACTCAGGGCTGCCCAACTCAGAATCGACAGATGAGGGGGGAAAAAGTTACCCCCTCTCTGCCAGTACTGAATTAGTGGCGTGTTCTGTCGTAGGTCGTATATGTTTCTACAAATATACAGAGGGTGTGGCCGGTCGGGTAGTACAACCGAGCAGGGGGTGATACTACATGTAAAAATATGTCGAAAAATAGGAATAACATTTTTTTGTTTGACGCTTCGTTTTCGAAAAAACCAAGTTTGAAAATGCAGCGAATATACGTGCCATTGCATAGGAATCGTCTGACGCGTCTGGCGCGTCTGATCATAACCAACCAATTCTACTTTCTGCATGTACTAGTAGTAGAGCACGCGGAACCCGACGTATCTTTAATGAAAAAAAATGTTATATTTCCATTCCTCAGCCAGTTTGAGCTGGAAAGTATTTTCTTTACAATCGAAAAGGGGGTGATTCGGCATGAAAAAATGAGTCGAAAATATAGAATAAAATTTTTTCATCTGAGGCTTTGGTTTCGAGAAAATCGACTTTGAATTTTCGCCGGGTACGCGTCGGGTGAGCTTAAAATTATTGGAGCCATCGTTCTTCATTGCTTCCAGCATAACTCGTTTTCATTCATCTTACTTTTAAAATGGGTTGATATTCAACTGAAAGAAAACAATTGATTTTAATATCTTTAAGAGGACAGTTGAGCTTCGGCTCATGCTTTCTTTCGTACCTTTTATCCTCTTTTGTGACGAGTAGATTGCGACACGATAAAAAAAGATTATTGACCCTTTGACCTCGAAATTAATTTTGCTGCAGCTTTCTTACATCAATCTCCACCGTACACCCTGTACATATGTAAATGATAGTTAAAACAGTATTGCCTGAAGCCACTAAAATTACTGTCCAGCCCTCTAAAGGTTGAAGATAGCGGACGCCATCATTTTGTCCAGGAGTGTACATCTCTTGCTTTGGCTCTCTTCGCTTTAAAATCGCCATTCTCCTTTTAGTTCTTGTTCCACCCTCGCGGATTCGATTCTCGGACGCACTTTCAATCTTCTCCGCTTCAGTCAAGACGTTGCATATCGATTCCGCCCATCGACGTGTCGTCCGCTTTCGGGAATTCGTTTTCCCTCTTTCAATATCCCGGGCTTACACCATTTTTTCCCAAGGTGTATCGCCGCGAACCAAGCGGGAAAAGGGTAAGCAGCTTGACATCGATCTTCTGTCCGTGTCGAGAAACGAGAAACGCGGAGCCAGCCAGCAGCCTCCCGGTACATACTATATTAAAAAAAGTAGCTCGGCCGGGCAAAAAATTGCAGAAACGTTCGCAACACACTTTTCTTTCGATCTCGATCGCTTGATCTTGAAGAATGATTCGCGGAACGTTGCACGTTTCCGAGCTCGGGGAAATACCAGGTCGAACCGGTGTTTTTCTGTGAAAAGATTCGAATTCGCTCGGCAACAATCGCGCCTGGGAACTGGAAACCTCCTTAGCTGGCCGGAAGCCCAATTAATTACCACGCGCGCGCGGGCGCGGGCGAGATTCGTTAAATAGATTGTTAATGGACTGCTAAATTCAGACGGAACTCATTAAATAGCTCTCTAGTTTTTCTCGCTCTCTCGTCTCACCTTTGTGAGTTGTTACGTAACAAGATTTAATCGCAGTTTTTCGTTCTGTCGGCGCCGAGGCGAAATGCTAATTAACGAATCGCCCGGCCGACGGTTAACTGGACGAATTAAGGCGGACGAAGCACCGACAATGTATGCGTCGTGTTTTTATTTCGCCGGGATTCGCGTTTTTCGTACGGACAAAGCCCCAGAGCATAGTTCCGGAATTCCGGCTGATGCACTTTCATAATAACATAAGGAACGTTCGGCGCGTCATGGAAAGCTGTTCACGTTTCTAAAGCTCCTTTGAGCTTGTTCCGTGTTCCGCGTTATCCTCGTTTTCAGCGTTATCCTCGTTTTCAGCGTTATCTCTCGTGGTTCATGTAAATTGCTTCATCAACGATTTACGTAGTATCTTCCGTTGCTATCGCGGGAGAAAATTAACGCAGGCTATGAGGGCGTTGCAGAAGTTTTATGCGAATCTTCCGACTTTTTTCCCATGCTTTACTCCTCGAATCGATCGTTAAGTTTTTTAATTAACAGTGGAAAAAGTTTGAAATATTCATTGAATCAGTAATCTACTTTGTCGGGCCATTTATCGACTGTAACGAGGTAGACAGGTAGATAGACAACCCCCCGGTCGAGGTTTCTTGCCGGCATGGAAACTCAAAATTCGATAATCGAATTGGGTCTCGCCGAAAACAGAGGAAGACAAATTCCCGAGCGGACACTGGTTTCGATGCCTTTGAAATCGATAACGTTAATGCAATAATAATCCGACCGAGCCGAGCTGCGGGCTACGGATCCACCGGCAAATAATTACAATGGAATCCGGTGGTTAGCGGAAAAGGGGATAGCGGCTGTCAATCGAGCAGGTGATAAATTCTGGGAAATTCTAGCGGAGTTCATCAAACGTTCTCGTATCGAGGAGAACCTGCTCGTAGAGTGTCGTAGAGCGACGTTTTTCGCGGAGCGCATCTGCAGAGATGTTCTGGGCACGGTTGGGACTGTTGGGACCCCTCAGATGCTTGCTTCTCCTACCGACGTTTCTTCCGGGCAGCGAAAGTTCTTCGTTGCTTAGAAAGGGTTCAGTGGGCGTTACGGTGGGGATGGCTTTGAATTTTATTTAAATATCTCTAGATTATATAATTACAAGTTCCATGTGTGTTTTCAATCATTTCAATATTTACAGATCTTAATTTTTCCCGACTAAACCTACCGACAGAGGTGGACAAAAATTTTATTTAAATAAAAATTTCGGATAAAGTAGGTTTTTCCAAGTGGGTTTTATTCGAAATTTTTATTTAAATAAAATTTTTGCCCAACTCTGTCTACCAAACCTTAAAACTTAAAAGTAACTGGTACATGTTCCCTTGCAAAAATGACAAGATTGATTTTATTTAGACTTTGTGCGGCTCCTATTATAATACGTGCTCTACTAAAGATATTTATACAACCAATTCTTATGGAATCATTTTTATTATTTCAATAATTGGAAAATAATAAATCTGGAACCGGTCATTTCGACCGGTGGGGATTGGTTTAGTGTTAAAGCAATTTAGCATGGAGTTCCAACAAGTTTCGATGGCGAATCCATAGCAGACCAAGAGCAGATTGCTTACTGGGATTGTATGTACGTGGTTTGAAATATAGTCACCGATAGAATTTCTTTCCTTCCGCTTGGGTTGGTCGTCCTCCGAACTTGAACCACATAGTCGTCACACGCAGTGCAAACACAGCAGTTCGAACGGTGAATCGGATCAGCCACGGACAATTAACGGCAACAACATTGCACTCGTAAGAGGAAATGGCGAAAGGGGGCTGGTTACGGATTGTTAGAGTCGATGCGAAAGGATCGCGATGCCGAGGGCGTTTTCACATCGGTGGAAGAAAAGTCAATATTCTTGGCCGTTGGACTCGTAAAAGAAAGGATAACTCGGTCGTTTCGAGTGAATTGAGACCGTACTTTCGTTCAGGAAGCGGGAACGATTCCGCCAGCAAACGAACCGCGGCTCATTCATGAAATGCATTGCGTGCTTATACAGCGCATTAGCTGAATCGGCGAGGATGAGTCGAGCGGAGGGAATACAACACGGAAAAGAAACTTGGAAATATGATAGCGTGATCGGCCATCGTTCTAATAAACTTTTCATCTGTCCGTGGGCAAAGCAGAAATAACTCGACCATTTTAATATCGAGATTCGTTCAAAGGTCGTTGGTCCATTTAACGGCACGACGTTTGAACGCCATTAAACCAGCATCGACATTTCCACATTGTTTGTATGTATCTGAACAAAAGTCCACTTAACGACAACGGAACAATACCATTTAACGGCACGACGTTTGAACGCCATTAGATCAGCACCGACATTTTCACATTGTTTGTATATATATCTGAACAAAAGTCCACTTAACGATAACAGAATAATTCCGATTTTCTCTTCGTCTTCCTTTTGATAAGAGTGAACACGTTAACGTCGATCTGACGTTGTTTAATGTGCTAGTCTTATTTTTTACTCTTGATCATTCACTTCTCGATAACGACGTAAATACAATCTACGATCAACGTAAATACAATAAATATATTAATAGAAATACATTCACTTAATCACAACAGCACACAATCGACACTACTCGCTTTTTCTTTTTCATCCTTTTGATAAGAATAAATAAGTTAACGTCGATCTGACGTTGTTAACAATGGGGTGTTAAATGGGTGATTGTCTTATTCTTTGCTCTAAATTGAGTCACTTTCCGATAACGGAAGACAAATAAAATTGAAATAATACGAATTTTCCTACAATCAACGTAAACACAAAGCATATTGTATACAATACACATGACG
This sequence comes from Lasioglossum malachurum, assembly GCA_028455605.1. Taxonomy (NCBI): domain Eukaryota; kingdom Metazoa; phylum Arthropoda; class Insecta; order Hymenoptera; family Halictidae; genus Lasioglossum; species Lasioglossum malachurum. The sequence goes on along the minus strand of CM052313.1, from coordinate 10,932,346 downwards.
CCTTGTTTTCGAGAAAATCGAGTTTAACCCCTTGCGGGGAGGGGACGAAATTTGTCGTGCTACTTTTCCGAGACGATACGTAGACGGATGCGCATCGTGACGGTGTACCGACCTCAACACGGAATTAGGGGCGGCGGGAATATTTCCATGGGGATGCCTCCCATGCCAGGGCGCATTCATCGAGCTAGCACTCTGGCGCAACCTTTGTGCGAAGATTCAGGTTTCCAGCCTCTACTCCGTTTCCGCTGGAGCCTGCATGCGTCAGAATTCCGGCAGCAAGGCAACGTCGACGGTAACGGCACGGAGGCGGCTGCGGCGGCCTCGTTACCAACGACTAATGTGTTTATATGCATTTGCGCGACGCTTCCGTGCCGCGAACGCCATTTTCGCCGTTTGTCCATCAACATCGTTGCACTGCGAACGCCGTCGTGTCGGGACTATTCGGGTACACGGGTATACATAAGTATACACGATGAATGTTCGACGGCACCGTGAACCGGAACGGCCAAGAACGCGACCATTTTGTTTCCCCGTTCGGTCCCTTAATCCTTTCGAGGAGGGGACAATGCGTTCGAAGTTAACTTTCAGAAGAACTCCTGGGAAGTTCGCATAGCAAATGCAACTGTCTTTTCACGTTGCACGCGACTCTAATCGCGGTCCATTGTTGGGGAGTTGTAGCCCCGATGCAATGTACTAATGGAGCTCCGCGTTCCATTTGGAAAAGTGGAAGAAATCTTACTCGAGGAACGGACAGAGGAAGCGGTACACACGATCAATTACAGAAAGATCGGCGCGCGATCGGATCGGGTAATTCCATGAGAGGAGAAGGCGAAGTCTCGATCACTCGTTTGCCGGAAGATCAAGAGATTCCGCCGAGAGAGACGGGAAATGAATAAAACATAGGGTATTACTTTTCGATCGATTCTTGGTAGATTATAGCGTTCCCCCATTTGCCGGGTGTAATGGCGTCGGAGCCGTGCGAAGCAATTCGAACGTTCTCGTTGTAAGTGCGCCATTTGCAGTGGCGGCTCGTTAGCAGCCATTAGCATCGTTGCCGATACATACTAATCGATGAAAACAACGCCAACGACAGGGAATATTTCTGCCGAAGCGACGCGACGGCGTTTAACCTTCCGATTGCCCTAATAATTTAACGGTGGACAACGGCGAAGCGCGAATCCGCTCTAATTTGCTCGGCACACCGATGAAATTAACAATAGTCGTTAAGCCAACACCCGCCTACCCGTTAGCCTCCTGCCCCGTAATCAAGCGGAATGTTCCGAGAACTTACCTACAATTGCGCGTCGTGTGCTCGTTGAATCGACGTTAGCGGCGCACCCGATCAAACACACGACGGAGCGACGATTTTCAGCGGAGAAATATATGCTCGGGACCAACCTGGAAATTGTTTACACGAATTAGAAGTGGCGTGGAACCATCGAATCCTTGATATACCGGAGAAGTCACGGACGTATGGCTGCAATCGGGCAAATAATTAACGAGCGCTTAACGCGAAATAGACTTCGGAACCAATTTATTTGCAGAATTTACGAGGTTCCGAACTCAAACGCTCCCCGGTCTTGGAAGTGGCGTAGTTCCAGAGTCCATAATGCCCTGCGGAAAGTTAACAACGAGCCCCTCGCGAGTTTTCATTCGGTAGAATCGCAAAACTCTATTTGCGTTCAAAGTTTCGCTCGATCGAAAATATACAGGGTGCTCGGTAAGTGGGGTGGTGCAACAGTAAACGGGGTGATTCTACATTATAGACTTAGTTGAAAATGTAGAATGAAATTTTCTCGTGCCCGGCTTTATTTTCGAGGTAATCGAATTTGACTATTTGACGGACGCCTCATGAAAACCTCGTATGTACGTACGGATGGCAACGATACATCGATGTTTTGGAGATATCGATATTTTCTCCCAATATACCATATACAGGGTGTCCCACCCGATTTCGACATCTTGATTTTCTTGCTATTGTTGCTCGTAGCAAAAAATGTCTCAGCGGAGGCTTGAATGGTATCGAGTGGAGCATATTCTGATGTTATTAGTTTTTCCCAACACGGCGATTATTACAAGAATCCAGTGTTCCTCGCGCAATCGTTTGAAAAATTACAATCCCCCCCCCCCCCCCGGAACCGTTTAGTCAACATCGGCAGAGAGGTTCGTTTCATTTCTGCGAAAGGATACGTCGCGAAAGATTTGTAGGTAACTCGATCCCATTTTAATCAGGACTCGCCCCATCGCTCCTCCCACTTTTTCTGCCTCCCGTCTCAGGAATTCTTCGAATCCTGCGGAATGGCCAGGAACAAACGGGAAAGATAAAAGCGAAAAGAATTTCAACTATTAAATTATAGAAAATTACACTCCCCCCCCCCGGCCGTTGCCGACGGTCGCCGGTTTTTCTTCGATTCCGTCCAGCCATTTCTCTCGCGCCAATCCCTCTAACCCTACGTTTCCCGTTTTATTACCTTCGATCCCGAACCACCCTCGAGAGTTATAATTGCGAACCGGAATAGGAGGAGTCATTACCCCCGCGTTCCATCATCGGCCACTTTGTTACGGTCTGCCAGAGATATCTTCGACGAACTTCTCATTTTTTACACGTTTCAATTTCTACGTTAACTCTTTGCGCTCGACTGCCCCCTCTGCGGCATCGCTAAAAATTACTATATGTACAGGTATAACCTCCGTATAACGCGCGTATAACTATAATTCGAAACAACTCCTGCGAAAAGGAGCACATTTTACTTGCCTTACGAACGCAGTGCTGTTTCCGGCCACGAAAAACAGTATGTTTCGATTTCGGTCTCGGAAAGTAGTATGTATGTTCTCATTCGTTGCCACGGAGAAATGCACGTTATGCTTTTCCGCGATGGAAGGTAGCACATTTCGGTACATTGCCGCGAAAAATGGCACGGTTCGACTTTAGCCGCGAATAGTATCACGTTTCATAAATTGCCTAGAATTCTATTTCAAAAATGGAGAAGGTAAAGGTATACATACACATATTTATTTCATCTCAGCCTTCCCAGCCACAAGATGAGACAAAACATACGTATGAAGTATTTCTCAGTGAAATTACTTTTTCAGTGAAATAAAACGGCTTTAACCGAATTGCTTGAGCGTTTTGAATCATTTGAAGATGACCTTAATGGCTCCGTAATTCGTAAAAGGAAGCAGAATATAAAAGTTGAATTTTTAACTGTAAAAAGTAGTTGGACAGCTAAATGGCAGCGCGGACGCGGCAGAAATAGCCGGTGGGAGGTTCGCCGCCGAAAAGCACGGCGCGTGTTTCAAAACTGGCCTATCGTTGATGCTTCGACACCTGTCGGAGAGCCCTCGACTCGAGGGGTGCATAACCCTTTCGCAAGGCCAATGCACTTGTCCGCGAAACACCATGCTTTTTTTCTTCCTGGTTCTTGGTTCGCCTGTTCCGTCACGGTTAACGTTCAATTTCTTTTTTCTTCCGTTTCCAGAGCACACCTGCAAGGACTTCCGGTGCACCGAGAAAGAATTCTGCATAGAGAAAGACCTGCTCTGCGACGGCGTGAATCATTGCGGCGATGGCTCCGACGAGGCTATCTCCAAACTCTGTGCCAGTAAGTTTGTCGCCCACAGCATTCATTCGAAGGACACATCCTATCCTTCGTTTCTCATAATAATATGCGCTTCTCAACTGGAACACGAGTAAACAGTAGAACGTTGCACGTTGCACGAACCGGAACTGAAAATGTTCTTCTACTTTCCCACTCCGTATTTCGCCTATACACTACCGCTCAAAAGTGTGTGCACGCTTATCGTTGAAATTTGTGTACTATTTGATTGTTATTAAACGATATTTATTGTTCACCGAGCTGGGTAAAATAGAATTTGAAATAGTGAATAGTTAAAGTATGCGTACCACTGAAAAGATTTAGGAACGTATCTTAAGGGAGGCTTGTGTAACTTCAGTGAAAAAGTGATTTTTAAGAATTTTTTTTAGAACAACTGCAATTGGTTAAATGGAACCAGGCCATTTCTAGATGTAAACAGATAGAGGCGAATTGAACAAGTGTCCACATACTTTTGAGCGGTTCATAGTGTATGTAAGAGCCGGGGAAGTGGCGGCCCATACAGAGTTGCCAGATCAGGGGAGGGTGCACGAATTGAGGGGAAAACGTTACCCTCTCGTTGCTAGTACCGGATTTTTCACGTGACAGAGACGAAACGCGTCACGTGACCGGGCCACAACGGAAGCGTGGGGAATAGCGTCGTAAAAGGGGAAGGTAGAGTGGGGAGACAAGTGTTAATCTGGCAACTCTAGGCTCATGGGCTGCACACTATTTCCCTATTCTCAGTGCCTACTAGCGTCCCGCACCATTCGACTTCCATCCTATGAAAGAAATAGCTGCCCGGCTCCGGAAATAAATTCAAGCTAGAAGTGATGCTGAAGAGTGAGAGACCAGAAAATTAATGGTGGGGGTTCCCTTGTTCTGCCCTATGTAACCAGCACAATCCCCCCGCCACGAGTTCCAGAACTTCTAGCAACTTATGGTGGGGATCCCTAGTATAAAACGACTCGAGTGCAATAAACCAGGTTGCAACGAACGAGGTTCTACTGTACCGACTTTCCCCCCAAAGTTCGAATGGATTCAGCCAACGAGAAGACGATTGTATTTGTAACGTCTGTATTGTAGACAGATTTCAATGTACTGCAGAACTCCATTTATGGGAACCTTGCGAGAGATAAGTTGATTCACATAAGCTGATGGTTCATATAATAGGAGTCCACCTGTGTCCCACCAATGACTACGATTTTTCGTTCATTTAATAGGAGTTCGCGTTCATATAAGAGGATTTCGCTCAGCTAGAATTCAGTTAACCAGGCCCTGCTAAAATTTAATTCAAGTCAGTGGAGTTCATATAAACGTAGCTCCATTGTATCATGCCAAAAGGTTATTTTAATACCTCAGTAATTAACAGACTCTCTCTCTCTCTCCAGTTCAACCTCTTAAAATTTCAATTCATTACGATCGTTGCATACTGTATTATACCCTCATTAGACAGGTCATTGAACAGGTTAAGAAAATACGGAATTATCTCCTGTTTGTTGCAATCGGGCTATTTCGCAGTCTAATTATCATCGTGCTTGTGATGCACCGTTTCAGACTCCGAGGCATCAACGATCCTGGGCATGCAGCCGACCTGGTTCGCGGTCGCTCTGGTTTTGCTGATCCTGAGCGTAGCGGGCATGATGACGGCGACGGTTCTCTGCTTCTTGAGACAACGCGTCGTGACCCCCAGGCATCCCCATAACGCACACAACGCCCAAACTCATCCTCCAGTCAGCTTCCCATGTGAGTCGAAAAACAGCAACTCTGATGTACCACTACACAGTCCATCCTCCATGTTGTGTCGCTGTTTAGTCGTTGCTCGGCAGCCCATTCACCCTCCGGCCTTTTTCACCGTACGCGATTTCGTACTTCTTGGAGTTGCACGGAGGGTTTGCAACCGGACCTCGACTTTCGACGAAATTAGAGACCCTGAAACGTACAGCGACGGCCATATATTGGAGCATTGTAGTCTTGAATTTTTGGTTTATCTCTAACTTGCTCTCCATTATAAAATATGTTACAGCCGATTAAATAGTTACCATCGTTTTCTATAACAATTTGCCAAAATTCTGCTACCATTCGTTTGACTTATTTATTCTGAACAACATCTAAAGTTTTTGTAGGTCAGCCTTAGTTTACGAGATATTTGCGAAACTTTTCTTGTAAATCTAAACAACATTTCCCTTTAAAATGTTTGGCGGCCTGAGTATAATACAAACTGGGCTTGGATTAGGTTTGGATTAGATCATGACTCTAGCCATAAGTTTTTTGCAATTATCTCGTAAACTAAAGCCAACTATCAAAATCCTTAGAGGGAAATGTTGTTCAGGATGGTAGCCTTGATAACATATCTCAATGTCATTGATTGAAATCTGATTGCAAGAGCCTAACGAACAAGGTCACCAAACTTTTATTCATTTCGAGACTTTAGAATGGAAGGCAGGAATTTTATGACAATATAGTTCAGACATTTATGCAAGCTTCCCCGAAAGCTAAGCCATGTGATATTTAAAGTATCACTTGTACATAAGTAAACGGCCATCGCTGTATGCAGATTTTGTGGACAAGACCAAGCGGAAATTGGAACTGAATTTGCACACCTCTTGTTTGTTCCTCGTCCGAGAAAAGCAGGAGGGTGAACGAGCCTTGTGTTTTGATATCGATATATTTTTCGACCGGTTAAACGAGTTTCCGTTTAATTAGTTTGTAAGTTACGCCTTCAGACGGGTCGAGCCAATGAATGAAGGATGCATCTATGCGTTTGTAGCTCGTAAACTGTGTATAATTTGGCGCGATGAACGCGCCACGGAAACAGTACCTGTCCCACGCTTTTACAGTGTGCCGCGTATTAAATTATCAAAGCGACGACTAATTAATTTTGCGCGAGATTAATTTAACGGGAACACGGGTTAAACTCAATAAACGTTCCGAACAACTTCGCGCTGTTTACTAGGATACGGTCAATCCTCTTCTTCGATAATAACAATAACGTTAGAAACAATCGATACCGCGAGACTGAGATTTAAATATTATCTCTCCGATAAAATGCACAAGTAAATTTGCAGGTAAGACCGTGAAACGAATTTGATTGGAGTTTTAATTCACCAACCTCGTACAGTGTTCGATGCCTTATGGAAAACGGAAAAAAATTTGTATCTTCTGAACTGATTCATTTTTAATTCATTGATTGGTGATTAAAAAACAAATGCAATTTCGCTAAATAAATCAAACAAGTCTGAAAAAATGTATAGATATTTTCTATTTTATTTTTTCGCATGAATCTTAACAATACATTTTAAAAAAATTCGCGGTAATATTACAAACTATATCACGCTAGCAATATTTTGTGACATAAATTCCTTCAGTTTCAATACTTCGAAAATTTGAATTTTTAGCATTGCATCGAAAAAACACTATGCGACGTCGGAATGTCTGGCTGTACAGGATGTATAAAAGGTAATGGTCATCCGTTCTAGGGGAGAATCTACACATCTGGATCGGTGGACATTTGTAAGAGAAACTTGCCGCAGAATTGTGTACAACAAAGAAAATTGTTGTTAAAATTTATTTTTAGGCCAACACCTTCCACTCATCCAGAAAAGAAAAAGTTGGCTGCTCTTTACTTTACCGGACTCAAAAGTGCCTTTCTTCTATAAATTATGATGAATTTGGTACGTAATCCAGTAGATTTGTACCCGGGGCGGCTGCAGATCGAAGTTTCGATCTTGTAGGATCAATGGTTCAAGAGTTATACTTGCTTAAAGTTGAGCAATCTGCAGTGTTTTTGACAGGTAAGGGCGCCGCCATATTGGTTTGTAGGTATTGGTTGGTTGAGCAGAGCCTCTAGGTGGTTGTTGGTTGGCGATTAGGTCGGGAGGGGCGGGCGTCAAGTTAAACGGCTCGTGGTTGTCACTACAAATCAACATGGCGGCGCCCTTACATGTCAAAAACACTGCAGATTGCTCAACTTTAAGCAAGCATAACTCCTGAACCATTGACCCTACAGGATCGAAACTTCGATCTGCAGCCGCTTCGGGTACAAACCTACTGGATTACGTACCAAATACATCATAATTTTGAGTCCGATAAAGTGAATTTTACCCATAATTTTCTTTGTTATTACAATTTTGCGGCAAGTTTCTTTTACAAATGTCCAGAAGTGTAGATTCACCCTTATGACGAATGACCATTACTTTTTATACATCCTGTACAGACCAGGACGGAATAAATGGTATGGAATAAAATTATTAGCAAACCTCTGTAATCTAAAGTGCAAAGAGCGGATCCTCCGTTTACTTTGATCGCAAATACGCTGTATTTCACTCGGTTAATGCAAATGAAAACGGACCAACAAACCAAGTAAACGAATGTCTGAGTAGTTAATCCGATTTGAAAATCATAAATTTCGTTGGTAATGTAAATTGCCATCGAGAGTCTCTCTCCGCGTTTCGGTCCACCTTGCACCCCCGATCGTTTTTAGAATTTGCATTACGGTAATCTGAATATTACCTCGACGGTCGATCGTAAAATTTATTATTTCCCGTGTCCTCCGAACGGAAATTACAGTCGTGAGAAAGTCGTAGCGCACCGAGTAAAATATCACGGTGCACGTTTTACGGTACACGCATCGAACAAATAGATTTCCAAACCGACAAAGCGTTCTTTATTCCGCTGTCAAATCAAGCGAAATCGATATCGCCAGAGTCGATACCGAAAGAGAGATAATATTTAAATCGAATCAAAGTTGTAAATTTCGTAATAGTCCGACTAGGTTCCCCACTGACAGCATCGCTTTTATTCCCTGCTTCGTTGTTGCTTCCGACGAATTCACTTCCGATACTTGTACCTTTGTGTAAATTTTTTACAATGCACCGTAATTCACATAACTTCGCCGTTCAAAATTGGAAAATACTCGTGTTTGCATGCCACGTTCGCGATTGCAATCAACTTTTGTTAGGACAGTAAACCCTTGATCTAAGAAACATCCTCGGGTCCGTACTGTTTCTTAGATCCTGTAGTTCTACTATTTCTTTGTGGTCTGGCCAAATCATATCGTGTTCAATGTCATTTTAATTAGAAAAATGCCATAAATAAATTGGTGAGAGTCCCATAAAAAGATAATGAAAAATAAAGAAGTTTTGTAATTGGATTAGTAATGGTTTACACGAACTTCGAGGCTATATTCCATAGATCCTACGGTTTCCGTTTTCTTAGATCAAGACTTTACTGTATTTCGGTTCTAGTTTTCGAAGACGAGTCTCGAACATTCGACGTTCATAACTAGACTGCAGATTGGATGCAGCCATGGCAAAAATAAAAGTTGAAAAATTTTAGGGATGGAAAGATACATTATTTTACAGTTTTACTAAAATTATTAATAGAAGAAATGCATTTCTTCTTAACTCGAGTTTGTTGCAATCGGTGCAGACAACTTTTATGTTGGATAAAAATCAGCATTCATATTCATTATTCATAACATTCATCGGATAACCGTGCGATTCGGTAAAACTAAAATTAATTCTGATTCAGTAAATCAAGACCTGCTGGATCCAGATCTTCCAAACCCTTTATTTCGGTTCAAATCCGGAATACTACATCGCGTCGTTTCGAAGCTCAAGCTATCCACTATAACTTTCATCGACTGCGGAACTTTTGAATTCCACTGTGACAAAATAAATGACCTTTCTGATAACAGTGTACGCGCGATCGAATTCTCTCTCTGCTAATAAAATCTGTTCCACGTTCGGTATTACTTCCAACGTTATTCTGAAAAATTGCAATTGATTTCGATAAAGTTAATGGTCCAATTACAACTTTTCATTTGACTCGTAACAGCAATTAACCCGCTGTAAATTGCTGCTCACGCGAAGCAAAATTTGCACTTACACGTGGAATGTTTCTCCACACTCGCATTAGACCTCTATGTGCTTGCTTGTTGTACAACACTGTCCAGCTGTGTGTTCGTATTCTGTGTATAATCTTAAAGTGATCTCTGTATAAAATAGTGCCGTAGAAGATTTAACGAAACATTAAACAAATCTCGATGAGAATAGCAACAAATACAATTTGATTGTACGTAACATACGCATTTTCTAATAATTATGAATACCAAGATTAAAAGTTTTTCAGTGGAAGGTTTCGAATGGCAATTAACTATTGGGGCAGATGTCTATAAACCAGTGCACCAATTATAATTATCTAGAGCAGGCATGTCAAACCCCCAAAGGCCTCATTAAGTATTATAAATTAATTCGAGGGTCGCAATAAAAAAAGCAGAAATAAAGAAGAAATACATTTTTTTTATTAACATTGCAGTTACACATACGAAATAACATTTACTTTACAAAACACAACAACGTTTAAAAAATACATATGAAGTATAAAAGTTGTTTTATAAAACTATTTCATTTTTGTTTCGAAGAGACTTGGCAACGTTTTTCAGTAACGGAATTTTCAAAATTTGGTTGAATTTGTTGGGCTGTAATTACTTTTGAAATTGATTGTACACGCAGGTCTGTTAAAATTGACCTTTCCGCAGTTTTATTATTTTTTAACGATGAAAATAGTGATTCGCAGATATATGTACTACCACTGCTACCGAACATAGCTGAAATACTCCTAATTGCACATAACATATTGGAAAATCAGTTGACACAAATAATTGTAGAAATGTGTATCGCACTGCATATCGATTAATTCCGGTTGTAAATTGTCATCAATAGTTTTTGGTCGGGTCGCATGTTTGACATGCCTGATCTAGAGTCTAGATCTGGAAGAACGGGCGTCTGATAATTTCGTGATGGAACGTAGGTCATAAGCAGAGTCGCCAGATTAAGATTTGTGTCCTCACTCTACGTTCCCCTTCCACGACCCACGGCCCAGTCACGTGACGCGTTTCCTCTTTTGTCGTGCATGTATCACATGTCACGTGACTAATCCGGTACCGGCAGAGAGAGGGAGAGGGAAACTTTTTCCCCTCAATTCGTGCTCCCTCCCCTTATCTGGCGACTCTGATCATAAGTTATACTCGTCGTATGTATGTAGGTGAGTCGGGATCGGTTTGGGCGAGACAGCCTGTATGTTCGGCGCGCTATTCAACTTATCTGGACAGTAATGTTTTCGAAAGAGGTTGCAGCTCGTAGATCCTCTCGGAAAAGAACTTCCGTGATTCGTGCGTGCGTGGCACCGATGTATCATTGAATTTCCTGACGGTATCAATTCTCTATTCGGCAAAGGAGTAAGAACGTTGGCGCTGGCGGTTGCACGAAACCGAGGAAACGTTTGGCGGAGATTAAAAGACAGTCGGCCTCCAGCTTTAATTTCCGTCCCGCGAATAATTCAGCCGTAGTAAAGTCTGCCGCTGGCGAGGCGAATAGGTGAGACATTATCCGCATCACGAGACGTTCATAAATCTTGCAATGCCCCGTTATCTGTTATCAAGTCACCGCGCTCCATTAAATCGGAACGTTACAAGTTACAAGCACCGTTCCCAACTACCCCCATCCTCCGCGTTTCGCCGTATTTCTCTCTCTCTCTCTCCTCTCTCCTCCAGTATCTCCAAAACTTCGATACGAAATATGCACTTTTTTCGAATTTTTGGTGATTTCCAATTTTTTTAAACATGTTATACTTAATCTGAAAAATCTGGAGAACATACGCATTAATGATCCAGATGAGACACAACTAACATAATGACATGATCGTGGTATATATACTCTGAAAAAATTTCAATATACAATCGGCAATTTTATGCTTCCGGATTTTTAAAAGAAATCTGTGTCTCAATCAAAAATTCTGAAATAATTCACTATCGTGTGTGTTACTAGGTAGAATGTTCATGAATTTTTTCGTGATCTTTGTTGAGCAGAACGGAAGAAATACAGCATGATTCATCAAACGGTGCTCATCTTGTAACTACCCTTATGGTAGGAGTACTACGACTGAGAACTTGTCACACAGACTTTTCTTTGGCAGCTCAATCGAATGGTTCAGCCAAAAATTAATTTGGTTAGGGGGCCATTTTCAGAATCTTATCTGGTCATTTGATGTTCAAGATCCATCTCTATCGGCGGGATCCGTTGTCCCTGATAATCGGGCAATGATCTGTCGCACGAACCGGAATCCATTATCGAATTTCGGAGTGCAGGCGGAAAACGACCACGCGGACCGGCCATTTCAACCATAAAATCGACCAATCGACGGCCACTTTGTCTAAACGAATTGCGTGCAATTATCGGACAATAATCGCGCCGCATTATACCTTATTACAACAGATCGCGCGGGCCGGTGTACGCGCACGAGAGCCCCGACGCAATTTGTTTGCGGTCATTTCGCGATAACCGACAAACCGAGCAGCTTTGATTTATAGCGAGCCTGGTTATACAGTTGTCCGCGATTGCATACGGCCCGAGGTCACTCGACGAGGTTTCCGTTCTTTTCGCGCGGTCAACGATCGACCTCGATTCACCGAATCTCGTCGCGTACTTTACTTTCCTGGACCATCCCGGCACTCCTGGATAAAATGATAGCTGGACTGCGGATTTTATGCATTTATGAAACGTACAATTTAAAGCAGTGGACATAATAAGAAGATTTAAGGACATCGGTGTATTAGTTTCAGCTTAACAAAATAATTAAAAGAAGAAAGAATTTTCAATTTGGAGCCTTCGGCTTGTAAACGATGCAGACAATTTTAATTTTGCATAAAACTCCGCAGTCTAATGATAGCACATGTGACCCCTCTCTTTTTAACTCCTAAAAGAAAAAATATAGCACGTTCATGAAGTAATTAAAAATGAAAGAAATTAAAGATAGCTCAGATATGTGTGCTATCATTCCGGGAGTGTATTCCCGTTCGTCGAGAAGGGGAGGTTTGTTCGTCGGAACAATCGCGAAAATACATCGTCGGCAAAGGCTAAATTAACCGCGGGAACACGGATGAAAAACGAATTCCCCTGTTCTCGAACTTTCCGCGGAAAAGTTTCCCATGCGATGACTGGCAACCACGTTGCCATTGCCGACCGTTGCCACAGTAGCAGCTCGCATGACTGGAAAAATACGAAAAAGCTAGCTGGTGGCGGGAGGAAGTTCGAAGAAACAAAGAAAGAAGTATTCGCGACGGGTAACGGTGGACTTTGGCCTCGTTCCAACAGGCCATCGACCGTTTTCAACCCTGTTTCTTTTCCATTATCGTCGGAACAAGCAGGATGGGTCGGAGCACCTCTTTTCCTCCCTTTATCCCTTGGCTCGGTCGCTGCTCTGCCCTCGTCTCCTCCTCCTCCACTCTTTCTCTCTCCCTCTCTGTCCGTCTCTGGAAAACGGATCCCATTCGATTTTATTATGACAACGTTAGATCAATGAAACGAAAAAGCCGCCTAGCCAATTATCGACCTTTAATTGGCAGACTAGCACGCGTATGAATAATTCGACGAGACCTTTATCGATTCGCGCGTCCACGTTCCCGTTTCCACCCCGTCCCTCCTCCCGTTCTCCCCGTGTCCCGCGTGTCGAAAATAACGAACCGATTCAAATGCACGGCGATTTCGTCGCCGGATAATTGCCAATTTAATATTTGTTTACTCGCAACGAACAGCTATTCTGTTACGGATTTTTGTCAATAATGCAACCGTTGCACCGGCACGGAGTTACATCGGATTGATTTGACAAGCGCACGCTTTTCAATACCGTGCATCACGGTCGCGAACACGCGTATCGGTTCTTTTTTTTCTGTTTTTCATCGCACAGCCTGTACAAATTGTTGACTCCGACGTTAAAATCTTTCTTTTTGTCAACGCCACGCCGCCCGTAGCGCCGATATCGTTCCGTCGATCGTATTCGATTCGATACAGGGAGAAGAGCCAATCAAATCGGAAACAACGCCGATAACGGAGCGACGATTAGATAGAAGACGCATAATTGGGACACGCGCGGCGCGCTCTACGAAACGAGCGTAAAAGTGTTTTCGGCCTCGATTAATATTCCTCGGACGTTTATCGCGAAAGTTTAAGCTTTCGAGTCGCATACCGAATCGCTACGGAAATTTCACCTTCTAGCGGTGCACGCCGACGGAAGTAAATGCCCGCTTTCACGGTCGCCGCCGACGCATGATCGCACGAGAAGTATCGTTTCCCATCTGGCGCAACTACAGAGCTGGACAAAATAATAAGACACTTCGCATATTTATGTACATATTCCGCATGTTTAAAGGCAGGAAATGTACCAGAGTTGTGCTAATCCAATTACATTGTAATTCGATTACACTATTGAATTACATTGTATTTCAATTATACAATAGTAATTCTACTACGTCGTAACTGAATTACATAATTCAAACCTTTCAATTAATTCAATTACCAAGTATGTTAATCAGATGTGTAATTGTGTGAAATACAATATAATTAAAATACAGTTCTCCAAATTATAGCCCAGAACTTTGAAGAAGTGCGATATATTTTTATGTTTTTCTTTCATATACTTGTTTGCTGTCTATGCGTCGTAGTTTGTGTTCATCGTCCTCCTTCATAATACGGATATAACGCTATTTTATAATTGTACTCCAATTGCAGTTACGAATTACATTGTAATTTAATTGAATGAAGATCTGAATTATGAATTACAATATGACTGAATTACAATGTAATTCAATTACCTTGTAATTATAATTCCTGGAGTAATTCAGTTGTAATTCTGCACAACTCTGAAATGCACGACCCTGTATACAGGGTGTCCTGAAAATGTACTTTCTTGAAAGGGGTGATTCCTAAGGTCACTTGAAATTACTTGAGAACATTTTTGCAAAGGAAAATGTTACTTCAAACGACTTCGAGAAGCATACCTATCAAGGACGCACAACATTTTTGAGACACCCTGTATTGCATATTATCTGCAGAGTAAACACACAACATCTTGGGTTGTTATGAAAGCTGCTGCAGTTGTGGAAGGAATTCTAAAAATAATGTGATTCGACAAAAGTATATGATTGCAATACAAGCATTTTGTTATTTATTTTACAGAGACACAATACAAACCGTTGTAGCAGTATTTTGTTACATTTCCCTTCAATTCCACTGCATTGCGTTTTCAGATCGTTTCATGTAACATAATTTTTATAATAGTCCAATCGGAACCACATTCAAATTGAATTTTCTTTATCATAAAATATGACGTTACTTCATTTTTTGTAAACATGTTCAAAGGCAAACGTCAGGGATCTCAGTTAGAGGAAACCTTTACTTCCATCTTTTGCGTTCAGTGTGTTTCCCTTCTTGCAAAATTCCACGACCTTCTCCCGAATTTATTTGTACTTCTACTTCTTAGACGATTTCCTTGTTGTACCTTCAAAGGGTCTAGTCAGTTAAGTGGTGCAGAAACGCTTTTCAGCCGATTTTAGCCGGAAATGGCACGTTCGATAGCTCACCAAGAAAGAACCCTCCCTGCCAAGTTCCAGCTCCATACCTGACCTGTAAGGGTAGTTACGGGGAGGGGCAACTACACCACCTCCAAAAAACCCGTCACCGTAGAATTATGTCCCCATCGAATCCATATAACTTTTGTTTAAAGCATTTTTCGATATCATTAACCCCTTGCCCTACGATTTATTTTACGGTTTCAGTGACTAGAACTTTTTTGTAGATCGTAATTTCCTAAAAAAGGAGAAAATTTATATCTATGGTATGCCTATATGTTCTGCAATAGCTGTACATTTAACAAAACCAAAAAAGAATTTTAGTTCGGGTTAAATGAAATTAAAAACAAACACATATTTATTAGACTCTGTTTAGAATTTTAGTCACGAATCTGACACGATATTGTAGGGCAAGGGGTTAATAACCCTTAGACCGTAAACTGTGAACCCTTGGCCTGAAACAGTGTTTAGTGAGTAATGGTTCTCCAAAGAATCTGAAAAAATTCATACAGTACCTTCGAACATTCTAAATCGAGATTGTAAATATTTCCACAAATAATTTGTTGAATTTTACGAACTGTTCGAATGACCGCCCTTTACAGTTTAAAGGGCAATTTCATGGATATTGGAGTGGATCACTTGAAGTGTTCACTCGATATAAATATGTAAAGTGTCTTTGTTATTGTGTCGTGCACTGTACTCGGGATCGAGTGGTGTCACTCTAACGGTGTTTCCATCGCGGCGATCTGAAAGAAAAAATTAGTCACGTGGCAAGACATCGAACGCCACAACGTGCTCCGAGTCGTCATAGGTTCGACCTTCGTCGGGGCTGGACGCAATCGAACGGTAGTACGCTTATCGAACGTGTTGGTGCGTCATAGCTTGCCCCTACACTGCCCCCACCCCTAATCAGTGACAAGTCGCGTGTGGCATGCCCCTCTTTAGGGATTCGGAGCTCGTCGAGGCGGTACGTGCTGATTCAACACGAAGTTTCCCCGACGCCGACGCCAATGCCAACGCCGACGGTTGGCCGCCGCGCGGACCACTCGGTAGTTTGGTGCCGGCAGTCGAGCGAAATCGGCCCTAACGTCGATCCCGGAATCCCTCGGTCCTCGAAGCGACTCGGTGGACCAGCCAAGATGGACGCCTCGATGATATGGAAAATGATCCGCGCCTCTCTGTTCACGCTGCTCTTGGTCATCCAATATTCCTCCGGCATGCAAACGCCGCAACCTCTCGTGATCAGCAACACGCTGGACCAGGGCACCTCGCCGAAAGACTACTTCATCGGACCCTGCCTGGTGAACACCAATCAGACTTGCCCGGACGACGAAGTGAACTTCTTCCTCTACACCAAAAGAAACATGGAAGAAGGCCAGCAGATCCTGGTGGACGACATCGACTCTAATCTCGACGAGACCAACTTCGTGCCCTCGAATCCTACCAAGATCCTGATACACGGCTACGACTCGGACATGCAGCTGTCGTACCTGGTGGACGTGCGGATGCAGTACCTGAAGAGTTACGATTACAACTTGATCGCGGTGGACTGGCACCGTCTGGCGAACGCGCCGTGCTACCCCATCGTCGTGAGAAACGTGCCCCACGTGGGCCAATGTCTGGCCCAGCTGATCGAGAGGCTGAAAGACGCAGGGGCTAAGGATATCCACGCGATCGGCTTCAGCCTCGGTGCCCACGTGCCCGCGTTCGCCGCGAACGCCATGCGGCCTTATCGAATCTCAAGGATCACCGGCCTGGACCCGGCCATGCCTCTGTTCGTCACCGTGGACAAGGACCACAAGTTGGACGCGAGCGATGCCGAGTTCGTCGACGTGTTCCACACGAACGCGTTCATCCAGGGGAAGGTCGAGATGAGCGGGCACGTCGACTTCTACATGAACGGCGGCTTCAATCAACCGGGCTGCTGGGAGATCGGCAAGCCGTTCGAGTGCGATCATCATAGATCGGTCATGTATTTCGCGGAATCGATCAACTCGAAAGTGGGTTTCTGGGGATGGCACTGCGGCGGGTTCCTGTCCTACTTGCTGGGCATGTGCCCGCCGAGGTTCCCGGCTATTCTCGCCGGTGACAGGGTCGAGAGAACGCAGAGAGGCTTTATCCTGGTTCGAACGAACTCGCACAGTCCCTACGCCTTGGGAAATTTCACCGTGAACCGGTCGAACATGTATACGTAGAGCCGGCGAGAGAGGACCTCCGCGATTATGTCGACGGATAAGGTTCCCTGCGATAACACGACCAATATACGAGGTCCGCGAGCACACGATCTACGCCGCCGATAGCGGGAACAGCCGCGAAGCGGAACACGAACGCGAATCCCAAACCGTGCCCACCTTTCTCCCGAATACTTGCTGAAACTTCGCCGAGATCCCGGAGTTCACCCGGAGAAAAACACGTTCCCGTGTCAAGGTCTGGAGACCTTGTCCTTACCCGGTGAGCGAACTGTGCTCACCCGAATCGATACCGCGTTCGACGTTCGACTAATATGGGGCTTCCCTAAAATCCGATCGCTGATCTACACGAACGGTAAACAGTGATTTAGTATGTCCGCGACCACTGGTGTAATAAGGTGCGTCGAACGAATTCTATATTAATTGCATACATAGTACTCGTTCTTCTTAACACATCGCACCCTTACAAGAACATCGTCACAATTCAAAAAATCGTCCCTCTAAATTCTGGATGACTTAAA
Source organism: Lasioglossum malachurum (assembly GCA_028455605.1). Classification (NCBI taxonomy): domain Eukaryota; kingdom Metazoa; phylum Arthropoda; class Insecta; order Hymenoptera; family Halictidae; genus Lasioglossum; species Lasioglossum malachurum. Next base: position 10,914,636 of record CM052313.1, on the reverse strand, counting down.
TGATGAGTGTTAACACAGTTACTGGACATTATAAGCCTCAATATATCCCAGTAACTTTTTAAGTGCTACTTCAGAATTCAACTAAGTTTAATCAGAATTTTATTTTCCTGTCTCCTGAAAGCTTGTACTTTTTTAGTCGTGACGGTATTCTTCCAGGGGTGCGACATTATCTACCGGCGTAGGTGACCCGAAAAATCGGAAAACTATTTTAACGTTATTTATAGGCTCCAGGTCATAGTGTAGTAGGTGGTAGAATTCGTTTTAGCGTCGGCTACAAGTCATAAATGAATTCCAACGTTTAAAAGATTAAAGCGATCTTGATTTTTCGTGGAAAAAAATTTTTCGACATTTTATGTATTGAATTTGTAGATGTCTGAATGCCGCTTAATTTTTGTTTGAAACATTTTTTCCATTGATCGAAAACACTTGAAAAATTGTGATATTGGAGTACTTGCAATGAAGAGAGTGGAAAAATATTGTTGTACATTGATCTTATATTAAAATAGAGTATTATTTTATTAAGAATAAATAAAACTTCCTTAAAACATTCGACGAAACACACTACGTAGTCAACGTATGTATTAATAAACTTCCAGTAGGTAAATTCTTCACTTGTTAACTATTTATTTTTTTTTTAATATTGACCATGCGTGGTCTATTAGCCTGTTAACTTTCTATTTAGCGAGTCGTATGTCGTATCTACAGATTTCGTGCCAATCGATTCGGATCTTAACTAGATCGGTCGAATTTCAATCGAAATCGTTACGACGCTTCCACGCAACTTCTTTGCTCTATTATGTCATGCTTGTGAGATACGTAAATCAATTAAGTCGTAAAGATGTATGCGAGGAAATAAATTGTTCAAGATCTCAGTGTTAAATTGTTTGTTGTATCTTAGATCTTAGATCACATAAAAGAGACAAAATAAGAAATGAACGGCGAATCAAACGACCGATTGCTATCGACAAAATGATTATCTCTCGTGAAATAACTTCTAGGAAATCGGAAATTGTGTCGAAGAAATATACTCGTAGCTTGTCGAATCTCTATAACGAGATTGAAGTTGAGAATAAATATTGTAGATGTGGCTTCCATAATCTTGATCCTGCGTAGCGATAAAGCTAGCGAAACGTTTACGTTTGTAATCGAATTGATTGCTTAAAAAGGGAACGGTGCAAAGACCTCGCTGTGTAAAAAGGTCTAGAAGCCATACTGGATGATCTGGTTAGTTTCTTTAAGCCAACTTTAAGATGAAAGGGTCCGTCGTGCTCGGTAAGCTACCGGAGAAACGTTTTAAAAGTTAAAAGTGTTTTGCGAAGACAGCTTCGACTAGCTTCGCGTGTACTGCAGGTACTCTTAATTATACTCTGCTTGTAACACTTTGTGGTGTGTACGATTACGCGTAATAGACTGACGTTGGATATATTGCGAACAAGTGGGAACTTTATACAGTCACGTAATTAATGGCATACATTTATTAGTTTACTAAACTGTGATGAACATTTTTGAGAAGTTGCGTTTAATCTAAATTGCGTATAAAATAGTAAATGTTGCTTTCCACGACTTTTTTATTTGGAATAAATAAAATAATTATATTTTAAACAGTCATATTGTGTACATACTTAAACTTTCGTCGAAATTGAGATTCAATTGTTTATAATTAATAAACCAGCTAATCAATTTTGATGAAACTTTTAGCACGTACATAAAAAAAATCTGTATAATTTTAAATATTGTTGAATTTTATAAAATATTATTATGATACAATTTTTAAACTCTCGCGTCACAAGCCCAAATAAAAAAGTTGTCAAATGCATCTCTCTCACTTGTTTTCGTAATTCAGACTTCATTACATGTTTCCTAGTAAACTAATCTAGCTAAAAAAGTTATTCTACTTTAAAATAAAACTGTATTTAAGGAATAGATTTATATTTGTTTTAACGCACGGACGTCGCAAGCGAAAATATGCAGTTTATAAATAAGCCGCACGTGGACAATTATTATTGTACTTTAACGACGATCAACGTCGACCGGAATAAGTAGAAGGTATAACACCGAATAACGCTGGAAATATCAAATAAAATGCTGAACGTTGAACGTAAATTCGTTCCTCTCGTTTCATTTGTATCGCACGTATCTTGTATCTGCTTTTCAGACGGTTTATCCTGAGCAACGATCTCTTATCCTCGCCCCTCCAGGTTAGTTTCCTTTCGAGCCTCCGGTTAAATACCACGTGGCATTTTTAGTTTACGTCGCCGGAAACTCCTTCGAGCCGCTATGGAACTTCGAAACGCGATCTTCTATACCCACGTTGGATCGGTTGAACCCAGTTATATCACTCGTTCCACGAAACGAGCAACCGTGGTTGCTAGTCGGCAATCCACCAATTTGGGGGATGAAAAACGAACCGAGAGAAAGCCGAGTCACGATAGACCTGTCGACTTTCCTCGCACAGGTTCTTACAATGATTCGGTATACATTACGTAGAACTGTCTTTCCGTGTTCTTTGAAACGGAAGGGTTATGGAGTTACCACATTACAGTAAAGCCTTGATCCAAGAAAACAGGAAACGAAGGGTCTACGAAAATCGAACGTCCTGAAGCTCGGTCGCCGAATAGTGAAAAGAGTAAATATGCCACGTAATCCGATACGGAGTCGGGTATATCGGTGCGAACCTTCACCAGTCTAATTACAAAACTTCTTTATTTTCGTTACGCACTGACCGACCGGGTGGGGGTAGCCGATTCTACGTCATCGACTCTCGCAGTACTAGTTGCCCAAGCCTGGTTTAATAGACTGTGTGTAGTGTGCTCAAAAGAATATGAGAACTACACTATCTAAAAAACAGCACGGACCCGAGGGTTTTTCCTAGACCAAAGCTTTATTGTATATCAAGTTCGAAGAAAATTTCGTAATATCGGTGGTTGGCAACGCGGGGATCACTATATTAAGAGATGCGTCGGATCGTGCCATTATTCAAAGGGCCATTTCCTTTGCGAGACAATTGGAAAAATATAACGATAACGAAGTTGCATGCCATGAAATCCTCGTCGATCATCGATTTCCGATAGCGCTCCGGTCGGGTAGCCGTTCGAACGGATCTGACGGGGTTGCAGGAGCAGCCGGCCGGGGTATCGAAATAAAAATCGAGGGCCGAGGGAAACGCGAAAGTGATTAGTTAGTTGTTCGTGTCGCCGTGCCATGCCGGGGCAAATCGATAATCGGTATTTCGAGAACGGTCGGTAAACGCAGTCTTGCCCGTTGAACTCTCGAGTTCGCGGGGTCGTTTCTTTATATTCGAAGGTGCGCGCGGAAATGGGGAAATAGGAAATCGAGCAAGTTGAGGGGTTGTGGGGGACGGATACGAAAGAATTTCGAACCGAAAACGGAAGAGATGGAGGTGTTATGGCGGGACTGATGTGTCTTACGGAATTTCAGTGCAACAGATGTACGAATCGAACGGAGCGAGCGCAGGCCTGCCGGTGGGCATGACCACGTTGAAGAGCTCCACGGGCACCCTGGGAGTCCTAGGGAGCTACGGTTCGGGATACAGGCCGGGGATAACGGAAGCTACGACCCTCCCGCGGCCGGGAAACTGGCTGCGCCCTGCGGGCCTCAGGCTCGGGCACAGCGCGGCGCGGGTCCGCCTCTACTGCCAGGCAAAGTGAGGAGTCACGGTTCCGATAGGTAATTATCTCTTCCTTCCAATACATTCCGCTAAACCAGGGACTTCGCACTGAAGACATTTCAAGCAACTTTTTCCTTTGAAACAATGTTCTCCGCAGCTTTGTTAACGGGGTAGACTCGTTTCCAAGATTGCAAAGGTGCGAGATGCGCCTTCTCATTTCTCGATAATGCGAAGATGGGGATTTTCGGTAGTCAGAAACACTAGATAAAAGATCAATCTAGGCCGCGATTGCCCTCAAAAGTCCTATTTTTACGTTTACGAGGCGTAATTTGCATTATTCGGACGCAAACAACTGCGCATGAAGCTATTTTCATAAAGCTGCGACAGCTACATGCTGCCGAACGATGCAAATTACGCCTAGATTGATTTTTTATCTAGCGCTTTTCACTACTGAAAAACCCCATCGCATGCATTATCGAGAAATGAGAGGGCGCATCCCGCACCCTTGCAATCCTGGAAAAACAAGTCTACTTCATTAAAGAGTTATTAACGAAAAACGCGGCCCGAGGATAGAGGACAAAAATTACTTCAAATGCCTTCGGGAATCACCCCTTTCAAAGCAATAGAATATTTTTGGGGCACCCTGTATAAAATAGGCGGAGTTAATTCAAACATTTTCATATCACGAAATAGGTTAAAAATAGGGCTTTTCGAAAGCTCATACTTCATTGAGATAGACTGAGATTACATATCATAAGCTTGATTGAAATAGCATAACAGGATTATCGATATTCTTTATATTGGACTAGGATAGGAATATTGTAACTCTTTGCTATGGTTAGGTATATCAAAATTTGTTCATTATTACGTTACTTCTAATAATTCATCTGCAGCAAATTGCTAAGTAGAACTTAGCCTCGAAATTCCCACGAAAATCTGCTAATTCGTTTGTCTGTTCGCAGCGACATCTCCTCCAGCCAAAAGGATGAATGGTTTGTGTAGGTGAGCGAAGAGAAACTGTCACTATCACGTATTTCCACTAACTTCAACCTTAGCGCCTAGTGCTTTTCTCCCTCCTAATCCATTTCAAGTGCTCACACGGTAACGGGCCTGTTAACGTCAGCGTATTTTTAACGAAGCCGAAGGAAGATGGCAAGGCGCCATCCAGTCTTCGGTGGGGTAGCTTCATGCCAAGGCTTTAGCCTGTTCACGATCTTAATCCATTGCATTTCGAAATGTTTTTTCTTTAGGGTTACCTCGAGGATAGTTCAGACTAAACCTGTATATCAAATCTGGACGCACCGATTTTCTATGAGAGGTAGATTTCGGAAAAATACTTGACATATATTTTTTTTTACCATGTTGAAACGATGAAAACAGCCCTTAACAAAGGGCAAAAACAGTGAAGATCAACAACGCGGGTTTTCGTTGTCCGACTGCTTCCAAATTTTCATAATTTCCTCAGCCTCACAATTTAAGGGAGTAACACCAAAAAAATCTCGGAACAAATTCTTTACCCCTATAGGATCACCCTAACGGATAAGCGTTACCTCGTTGCGTTCCAAAAGATACGAAGATACGCAATTGAGATAGGTCGTACGGGCATCATTGCACGGATCGTAACTGAGCTCCTAGTTCCGGAGTTATCATCAGGTATCATTTCTTGCGATATGGACACGTGATGACGATACGGGAGGAGATTACTTACTTTGACGCCGTATCATATACGACGATATGACACTAGAATACGCAACAAACGGATACCGATCTTAACATTTCTATCAGACCATTGTCGAAAATGGCCAGTTATCCTCTGGTAACCCGAAAAACCATTTTGATCAGTCTCCGGACCAGCCTAGAGAGCGCCTTTTTGCCCCCGCAAGGCTCTACGCATTAAAAACCTCGGCCGCGATCCCATTGATTGTCGGTCAAAGTAAAAGCTTGGCAAAGGTGAGAGAGATGGAGGGAGGGAGGGAGAGGGAAGAGAGAGAGGCAGGAGAAAGAGCACTAGAGGCAAGCCGCAATTGACCGTGTTCGTTATTGCGTTTGACAGAGGCAGGCCTGGACCAGAGCCCGCAGGGCTAATTGGAGCGGTGGTGCCCTCACCGCCTCCCCCTTCCCCGGATGGACGTGACGACGCCATGAGTCGCTTCCGTTCCTATTGACATTGGTCGCGTGTTACCGAACGTCGACGAGCATCTTTGTGAGCGCGGTCAAAGCGTGCAACGCAAATTCTCCAGCCGCCGCCGCCGCCGTTTCAGCATCACGGAAACGGATCAGCGAGCGGTTAACAAACCGGTCCCCATGAAACAACGGCTACCCACGAGCGCGTCTTCGACGAGCACTAGCAGGAACAACGCTCGAGCGTCGTTTGCCGTTAAACGCCGCTCGAGTATCGCCGGAAGAATCGAATTCGTCGATCGAATTCCAGCCCCGTAACCAACCCGGCGGTTTCTCATGATGTTCCCACTACTCTCGGCCCCCCTGAATTCCCGGTCGTTGTCCGCAACGTTCTCCAGCGAACGATGCGATGCCACGCGCGGGTAGACAGTGGAGTCGGGATGGCTGGGACACGGACGCGCGATCCGTCAGATAATTTCGTTCGCAACGCGGATACGCTGTATAAATGCGTACCCGTGTGTCCGCACGTGTACGCGGCTCAGCGAGGAAACGCGTGTCGTTGCGCGATTTCGCGCGAGGCCGACAGATAAGAGCCATATTGTCGCACGCGGCCCGCCGCGAGGATCGATTTCTCGGTGTCTCGTGATCCTCCTTTTCGGCTCCATTATCCGATCAGTGTCTCGACGGAGCATTTTCTGTGGAACGCTCTGCGAGAGAACGTTCTCTCTGGATCATCGCAGGCGGTTTCAAAAATTAGATCCCGCGAATACGTGGCTTGTCCAATAAATACGCGAACCGAGGTCCGGAGAACTTCATTTCACAAATTATCCCCTTCGAAACACTACCCACTCGTAGCAATACACTTGTCCCACCTCCGTTTCCACTCTTCAAGACTACCGTGGAAGTCCTCAGGAGTCAGGCTCTTCCGTCTCCACATTGTCCCAGTGCCACACCCGCATGGCCATTTTGCATTTCGAGAACAAAAAGGAATAGCAGGAGGCTAAATCCGGTGAGTAGGGAGGGTGATCTAGCGGGGTGATCGAGTTACGGGTTGGAAACTCGCGGAAAATCACTGCTGCAGCTTCCATCGATCACCATCACGCGAGGCAGCTGAAGAGCCTGACTTCGGAGGACTTCCAGAGATGTTATTCACGATGGAAACGGAGATGGAACAGGTGTATTGCTGCAAACGGAGAGTATTTAGATGGGGATAAGATTGATGTACCCTACATTTTGTGAAATGAAGTCTTTACGACCTTGGCTCGCGTATTTATTCGACAGGCTACGTGTTCGATTAACAAGCTGATGCAACAAGAGGTTAACTGTGCCTGAACACGTCTGGCGCCGTTGAAGTCTCGTCGCCGTGAAACGTCTATAGCTGATCAAGAGCCGCGACAGCTGTAGAAGTCGGATAACAAGAAGTAGTTAGAGTTATTCTTAGCTACAGATTGATTTTCTCGCGGTGACACAGTGTCGAAGCTGGCGGGTCGCGCGATGGAAAAATGCGAATCACATCGGCGCTATTGATTCAGGAAAGGCTGAAACGTTCCGCAGAAAATCGTTACCGCGGGACACGTGTATGCATGTGGACGCAGCACGTGTACGCGCAACGCATCCCGGGATGCGAACGACTAGATTGTGTATTGTCGATGCTCGACCGTTGCCGAACGAAAACAGGAGAACGAAGGGATCGCGTCGCAGAGACCGTCGCTCGAATTATTATAGAGAGCTACGGATACAAGAAGAAAAGAGACGAAATGAAATCCTGTATGCTGGCGTTTCACTCCACCGATAAGCGACAAAAGTAGACGCGAAACGACTGACGATGTGAATCATCGCGATAACGATCATCGCCGTTAAGGTTTATTGTTCGGTCGCGGGGGGGGATCTGCCTGGTTTCCCCGCGATCATTATTCCCGCGTTTAGCATTTTGCGCTGCGACTGCTCTATCAGTTTCGCGATATCGATCTCGAGACGATTGCCTAGTTCCTACAGTATTCTAGCACCCCCAATAGACGAGCCTAGCGACGGCTACGCGTTATACAAATCGGAGCACTTTTACCACAAGACTGTTAGTACTTCCGCCTCTGTGAGCGACACCTTGCCAAACTCAGCGTTTCGAGCAATTTTCGTGCGAACACGAACAATCATGCCCCCGTGATCGTGTCGACCCAGGTGTCATGGTTGATCTTGTTGCCGTGCAACCGCGTTGAGTCGAGTTGTTGAGGCGAGTCGAATTGACTGGACATATATTAGTACCTCGTAGTCGAGAGACTGAATCGCGAATCGGTATTAACGTTGACATCTCTCAGAAGAAATTCGATCGTGCTTTTTACCACGGAAATTTCATATCGTTGCTTTAGAATCGAATAGAGTCCTCCTCGTGTGAATATTTCAAATGACAATCGCAGTAGCATGTATACCTATTTAGCAAGACTACTACACGTGAGTAATTACGCGAACGAGGATAACGACGGTGTCGCCGTGGTTTTTCGAACGTGGTCATCCTTGCCGCGAGAGCGTACGAGTTACTACACAAAATTCAATGTTAAAATTAATTAACGAATAAGGATTTTGAACAATACAACACCGACTGAACCCCGTTTTATAGTCGAACCGAACGTTCACATTCTCCACGATCCGATATCGTCCCGTTTGAATAATTCTACGACTGTTTCGGTTGTTGCACAAGTGTAAATGAGTCGCACAATTTTTTGATACGAGTCCTTGGTAATTGGAATACGAATGGTAACGAGGAGAAGAAGAAATTTATGAGCAAAAACGGTACGACTGACCGACGATAACGTAACTCCGTTTGTTCTATTTTTTTAGACTGTTTTTATACTCTACGAATCACAATAATATCTTTGCACTGCCTTTTTACGGGGACAATAAAGTAAATTCTCCGCGTAGTCGTGTCAGAACTGAAAATACAAAAGATACGAAGCATCGTTTCACCCTCGGTATGTACTTTGTTTCTTTACATTTACACGTTCATTCGAAACGGAACGCAGCGGAGTGAAATGCAAGCGACAGCGATCGTACTCGTGTACATGTAACATATTTGTATCTACTACTAGCCGTTCAGCTTTGTGCCGTCTCCATAGATTACAATTACGATAAAAATATAGAGATTATAGCTGCGAGAAGAACGCGATTAATACGGACGTAAGATCGAGATGATGAAGAGAGAGAATGCGTGTGTTTCTGTGTCTGTGCGCGCGCATCTGTGTGAATGTGTATGAAAAGAAAAATTGACAAAACTTTTTAACCGTCGACTCTAGCACGTGCCCCATTATCGCAAACCAAGTATATAAGTCACCGAACAATGATTGTTAGTTTGTGTTTGATACAATCAATGATGTTGATCGACGGATAAAAGCGACGCAAAGAAATCTGTCAAGTCCTATCGATGTATAATCATTACCGCAGTTTATCATTGTCAGACTGACCCTTCGGCCTCAATCTTCGAAATGAAATTGTACGGGGTGTCAAGAAATTATTGGGTAAAAACAATTACAGCGTGATTCTACACTTTAAAAATGTATTTCTGCAAAATTGACTGACAGACTTTTTCAAGGACAAATTTTTTTATGATTGCATCGTGTTCCACTCGTTAGAAAATTTACAAACTCTCTTAATTCAGAATTTCATTACAACATCAACTTCAACATCAACATCAATTTTCAAGAGAACGGTTCGTTTTTGATCCATGGTTCCTTTGGGAAGATGGTTCCTCTCATTTGACCTTGAGAAGGTCTGTCAATGTCAATTTTTCACAGAACATTTCTAACAGATCTTTACCGATCCTAAGATATATAATCACGCTGTAACGGTTTTTATAATTCCTTGACACCTTGTACGATTCGAGATCGCGCAACATGGTTCATATCTTGCACATAGGTATTTCGCACCTCATACGATTGTACAAAAATGTATCGAGCACGTCGTGAAGATTTTTCATAAAACGATTTAGTTGATCCGGTAGAGTGCGGTGTCTATACGATTTGCTGGCGCAACAACGACGTTGTATCTACAGGATGTCCCAAAAATGTCGGAGAACCTGGGAAGGACGGTTCCTTAGGTCATTCAAAGTAACTTTTTCCTTAGGGAAAATGTTCTCTGCGGCTTTTTTACGGATTTATCGACGAAAAACGCGGACCAATCAGAGCGCGACTACAGTAAACAGATTCCGGCTCGGTGATTGTTCCGTGTTTTTCGATAATAACTTCCTAACAAACCCGTGTAGAATATTTTCACAAACAAAAAAATTTCAAGGAACTTTTTAGGACACCCTGTATAAGCCGGAGCCGGGAAACTGTTTCTTTCCCCTGCTCTCAGTGACTACCAGTGTCCCCCACCGTACAGCCCTATACACGGTGTCCCAAAGTTGTCGGAGAACCTTGAAAGGAGTGGTTCTTGTCAAGTTCGGAGTGGTGCAGAAGAGTGGGAGACTAGAAAAGTAATGGTGGGGGTCGCGCAGCGACGACGAGGAACAAGTTCCCTGGTTCTATAGGTTAACGTAGATACAATTGTCGGACTTGCGGTACAGATTGGCATAAACGATTTCGGAATCGCTGTACTGAGTTGTCTCGTTTAGTACCGCATTATACAGTATACACACGTCGCTCAATGGACCATTTTAATACTAGACTGAACGGTCACGTGTCAATTTAAGCGATCGATGGTGCTTAATTATAATTCATTTGAACGTGTTTACAGGTCGAGGGAAATACTACGTTATTCGGATTACAAATCAATACACGTTTGATCGTCTGATATAGAAATTGTCGTTGGTAGCGACGCGGCGATTCGTTGCACCGTGTACATGTTCTGCGCTGCCTATGTGTATAGTATGTGAGCCAAATATGGTATCCTTGTTAGCTTCCTTATCGGTGTACGCCCGACGAGACCATTGACTTGATTGATGATTCGCAAGCACGAAACGATAAACAACAGACCGATAACAAGATAAAAAGCGAAAATAACCGAGCGAGTAAAACACCTGTGAGTTTCACTCTTTTGTTTGCGCCACTCGAAGATTCACTTCTACGACTGTTGCTCGCAAACGTTTACTCTCAAGAATAGATCTCGTTCACTCGACGACAATGTGTGTTATTGCTGTGAACGACATAGCCATCAGCTAATTATCAGCGAAAAAGTGAAGGCTCTTTGCGAGCACGAGATTGTACGTATGGTCATGGAATGTATGGTATTAGTTGGTGAACGACTTTCGAAGGACGCGACACCGCGATCTGTGTGGGGATAGGTAGAATGTTCCGTTCTGTTTATATATGGATCCGGACACACGGAAGCTAGTTAAAACTGCCAGGAAACGAAGCGCGACGTAGATGAATGGATTTAAGTGATATTAGTCGGAAGGCAATCACTTCCCTAATGAATTTCTCGTGATCGGTGATCGGATCGCCGGCGTCTTTTCTTTGATCTCTTGGATCTTGTGTAACGAGCTTGATGTTCTCGAGATATATAAGGATGAATAGCTAAATTATATGATGATTAGTATCGTGTTGTTGTTGTTACCTGTTACTTCAACTTTACGATTCGCGAATTCTAGAAAAATTATATTGGGGAAGTGGTTCAAGCAGCATGCTCCGAGAGGATCATTTTCGGTCTACAAGTTTAAAGGGAAGTCAGGCGGAATTTGTTCTCGACTCGTTTACTTTCGCGATTCGACGAACCCACGAACGGAGAGAGACTTGGTCTACGAGATCGATAATATTTAATGCTAGTCAAACTTTAAAGTACCAATACGAGAAATGTTTAAAAAAATCTTTAGAATAAATTAGTCGCTAGAAATTTAGATAACTCGTTATAGTAATCCAACGTGTCTTCGTGGCAACACTATATAAGCCGAGCGACGTCGATTCGTGAAATTCATTAATGGCTCTTTCGAAATTACTCAACGATTCTTTTCGAATGAAACTCCTGGTCGAGACAGAGCAGAGGAGAGACTCTCAGAAAGTCTCGTACTCCGCGCGTGAACGAGAAAAATGCGCGAATATTTATCAGCAGGACCAAACGTCGAATTATCCGATTTTTCTATACTTATTTTCACTCGTTTTAATATCTAAGGAATGTACTGAGCGTTTGTGAGTTTCGTTGCGTTTACGTCGAGGACGTTGCACGCTGTCGAATATTATAATTATCGCTTATCCGTGAAAGTGCGACAATGCTTGATACGAATATTATCGAGGCGCTACACCCGACTATCGTTAAACAGCGTTCGGATCAATATTCACATAAGATCGCGATAAACGTTGAGCAAATGTTTTCCAAGGTTTATCGTTCCGATGTTATCGCCTGAGAACACGACGCATACAGCCCCGTAAAGCGAAAGAGATATTTTTAGTTAACACCAGAAAAACCGATCTTATGAATTCGAATTTCGTTGAAAGGTGAATCGATCAGACCTAACAAAGGCGATTCGTCGTCATCTTGCTTCGTAGTCGAGTAGTTAGTTCGTCGTATCGTTGGACGGACCAATTTGTTGTTAGAGTTGTGTATGCACGATGAAACGAATGATGCTAGTCAAATTGAGGCGAAGGTAATAATCCCGAGTCGAGATATAAATGTCTGAGACTCGTTTAATTAAACGAGAGACAAGCGGACAATAATCATCCAAGTTTTCGAGAATTCTCGACAAATTGTCATCCAGTACTGATCGTCCATCAGAAGATGCCAGTGATATTGACAGTGGGCGAGACCCCACTCTTACGCTTCTTCAAGCGATTCGGCCAATAGACGTGTAGCGGGGAGTAGGGACGTCACGTGGTCTTTACAAGTTTCTCACTGCCACCTCCTGATGGACGATCAGTACCTACATCTGCTATTCGAACAAAGCTCCGAAGCAACGCAACACCCTCACCATTTTGTACCTATCATCATCATTACGAGACAGCATCGATCATTACCTTCATGCGAACATATTTCTATCGCATAATCGGTTGTTCCAGGCTCGAGACCGACCGAACACGAGATTCTCCAGATTCGAAATTCGACGAACAGCGATCTCAACGGAGCGTTCATGATAGAATCGCGACAAAGAAAAGACAAATAATATACGCTATTGACAGAGAACGAAGAGAGAGAGAGGGAGAGAGAGAGAGAGATGTAGTACTCGCGTGTATCCTATTCGTGAGACGAATTTTGAGATTCGTCGTCCGAGGATAGCTCGTGTTCGCGAGATCGACAGCGTGGGTTATGACCTAATAATAAGTAATGGGAAACAATACAATAATTTTTCATACTGTTTTTACTTTTTACTACTATGATTGCGCGCGATCGTACGATGTTACTCATACCCACATGTACTTGTACGCACGGTACAACGTGCGATCCAACGGAAACTACATTGCATCCTAATTGCGCGCGTTACATCCTAAACTGTTGTAGGTATGTATAGTTTGTGGAGAGCTAACAAATTTTCTCTGTGCGTATGTACGTGCGCACGTGTGTATGTATGCGTGTCGGTATGTGTATGTACGCGCGAACAGAACGAGAACAATTTACGCGGAATCGCGACCAATACAAAACATATTATTTCGCGAGGAAATTGAGAAATAGTGAAATAAGCAAATATCTTGGGTACCGAAACACGAGTTGAAAAGAGAAGCTCGGCCTCTGTAACTGGAAACGCGATTTCCTCGTGACCGTGGAAAGAGAGGTTCGCATAGTCTCGTTCGATCGAACCGAATGTCGCGTAATCCGCTTTAAGTGTGAATCGTTTGATCGTATAGTTTAGAGAATACCAAGCCTTCTCCTCGCGACGAAGAGAGCAAAAGCGATTTTTTGGGAAACGCGTTAAATTAAAGGACTACCGAAAGATTCTATTGTCGTCTTCTAGATATCTTCGATCATTGATTCAAATCGATTTACATATCCTTCCGAACTCCGCTTACATATCAAAATGAATATCATCACTTCGAATGTATAACTTGTTCGTACAAATTAGAGATAACAGCGCGTCAAGATCGATACTCGGAGCGAATTCGAAACGATCCAAAGTGATTCGACGAATCAACGTGGCAATAGACAAATTCATCTTCTAGACGTTGTCATCGTACCCGAGTAAGGTCACTGCCGAACGAAAGCGCGCTCGCGTTACTGTGAATCGAACAAAGAGAAACAGAAATCATGAACCGCATCATAAAGACGAAGAACGTACCAATGAATAATTAACTACTGTCATGACGAGATGGTAATGTCCTTTTGGTTCAACTAAACGTATTTTGCATCCTTTCGCTTGACGAAAATTGTAGAGCAGGGCCGGGTACGGTTGCCTCAATTTAAACGAAACCGTCCCCACCATAGCGCCCATTGCCCCCCTCCAGTACGCGCCGTTACTATGGTGGGGCAACGAAGAGGTTGGTGGGGGAAGCAAGCGTTTGAGGGGCCCTAACCGTGCCCAGCACTGTCGTAGAGCTATCGTGCGATTCGTCGCGAGAACAAGCACAGAATTTGAGAGGAAAAAACGTAGAATATTATTCATTGATACAAACCATTGAGTGTACGCAACAACGTTATGCGCGTATCGATACGCGCGCAACAATAATAATTAATAGTACGCCACGGAACTGCGATCTATTTACATGTATTATTTCGTCGATCGACAATTAACGAATTGAACGTGAATCGAGAGGAAAACCTTTCGAACGATGGATTCTTTTCTTGCATTTGAGGAAAGAATCGACAAGAGTTGGTTGGTCGCTTTCTCAAACTGTGAATTTAATGTAAACGACGTTGTATTAAAGAAAATATATGGAAATTCGGGCGGCCGCATCATATGTTTATCTTTGAAAATGCGAAGCAATAGATGGCTCCTTGATACGCGTGATTGACGTGGTTGGAATTTTTTCGCGGTAAGTCGATAGTAATAGTAATTATTGTATAACGATAGTAGTACTATACGTGTGTCGGACCGATCACGCGATCGAGCAGCCGAAACGACTACGAGCGAACTTGAAACTATCAGCTGCTTGGTAATTTCAGTGCTAAACAAACCAACGGAAACCAACAAAGAACACTAATTATATCCATAAGTATCCTATATACCTAAAACCAAAAAAAAAAAGGTAACCAAAGCATTGTAACCTTCTAGATGCAAAGAAGAAATAGAGAAGTACCTAATCTTGAATGGTTTAGTTCGACCACTGATTTGTCCGTGTGTGTTCGTTATTGAAATATGTTTCTTTAGTAAAAAAATGCTTAAAAATCTATACATCTATGCGTTATTCATTACTTTTCCTTGTCTCTTATCTAATGTCGTAATTATTAGGGGTATCCGTAAGTAATGACACTTTTTGATATTTATGTAATTTAATATTCTACACGGTAAAATGAGTTGAAAATATATTATAGAATAAATTTTTTCACATTTGACGCGTCGTTTTCGAAAAAATTGACTAACAATCCGTCAAGTTCGCGTGCCTAACTTAAGAAGTAGAATGAGTCGATTATAAACAGACGCGTCAGACGATTCCTATTCAATAGCACGCGTCTATCTCGTCGGTGCACGCATGTTCGCCAAATATTGAAACTCACTCGGAAAGGGAGAGATAAATGAAAAAATTTGTTTTATATTTTCTTATGTAGAATCATCCCCTCCACACGTTTATAACATCTCGGGACACCCTATAGACGTATGAAATAAAATAGTTTACGAAACTTTAAGGTCGTTTTCTAAATGAACGGTTGACATGAGACATATATGGTTCACAGGACACGCCACAGATATTTTTCCCCGAGACAAAGATGAAGTAAAAAAGATGTATACGCTATGCTCATCGACAGTGCCTACGGTTGGCTTATGGGGGTGAGGCGGATCAGTCATGGAGCTTGCATAAATATCTGTAAATAATTTCTAACCATAACAATTTTCAGTAAATTCTGCCAGAAATTAATTGGTTATTATTTATTCCCTGACATATTATATTTACATTTATTGATGAAAAATCAAGAGTATTGGATATTCATTACAGCAGCAGATGATTCATGCCGCTTACCCCATAAGACGCAATGCAAATGCCGGCACGAATTATTTGCTCTTCCTAAACGTCCGTACAGCGCCATTTCATGCAGCGGCAAAACGCTCAAACTGTTAGCCAAATGTTACCGACAGAGAAGCTTTTTTACCACAGAGCCACAGACCAGTTTTGGTCGTTTCTGGCTGTTTCTGGTGACGCTGATAACAGGTGATGATTTGAGATTGATAGATCAGCTGTCACTTTTGCCAGCGTTGCAATATTAGTACATCATTTTTTAAACTCAAAGCGTAACATTAAGAAAATGATGTCGGAAAGAGATTATGCACCTCTCAGTGCTGCTTGTGTACGTTCTCTAAACGATAAACTTTACGAGAAACGGAAAGCGGCTGCTTTGGAAATAGAAAAGTGAGGTTATGAATTTTGTTTATTGATATTTCTGTCTCACATTATTTCTGTTAATTACGGGGTCTTCTTTATCAATATTTTTGTCTCACTTTAGAATGGTCAAAGAATTTGCTGCTCATAACAACACCGTTCAGATTAAACGACTTTTAAAAGTACTAGGTCAAGATTTAGCAACTTCACAAAACCCACATACTCGTAAAGGTGGTTTAATAGGCTTGGCAGCAATAGCAGTAGGTCTAGGAAAAGACACCGGTCAATACATAGAAGACTTAATTCATCCTATTTTGGCTTGTTTCTGTGATTCTGATTTATATGTAAGATATTATGCCTGCGAAAGTTTATACAATGTGGTAAAAGTGGCTAGAGGCGCTGTATTACCACAATTTACAGATATTTTTGCAGCACTTAGTAAATTAGCATGTGATTCGGAACAAAATGTAAAGAATGGTACAGAATTACTCGATAGACTTATGAAGGTAACTATAATTTTCAAACCACGAAAAATCATACTGGAGACAAGTTTCTGTAATGTATAATTTCAGGATATTGTCACAGAAAGCGGTCTGTTCGATTTAGTTGGATTCATGCCGCTACTAAGAGAACGTATTTGTACCAAAAACCCATTTGGTAGACAATTTGTAATAGCATGGGTGTCTGTTTTGGATGCTGTACCTAACATGGATTTTATTATATTTCTACCCGAGATTCTCGATGGTCTGTTTAAAATACTAGAAGATCCAACACCAGAGATTAAGAAGGTTACGGACACAGTCCTCGGTGAATTCTTACGTAGTATAAAAACTAATCCGAGTAGGGTGGATTTCCCTGGAATGATAAATA
Source organism: Lasioglossum malachurum (assembly GCA_028455605.1). Lineage (NCBI taxonomy): Eukaryota > Metazoa > Arthropoda > Insecta > Hymenoptera > Halictidae > Lasioglossum > Lasioglossum malachurum. Next base: position 10,897,638 of record CM052313.1, on the reverse strand, counting down.
TATTAATTACGCACGCGCAAAGCACAGATGAATTGCTACAATTAACGGCGATCACGTGGATCAAGGAATTTGTACACTTATCTGGACCTCTTATGCTTCCTTACATGTCTGGCATACTTATAGCTGTTCTACCTTGTTTAGCGTACGACGGTGATACAAGGAAAAATATTAAAGAAACTGCGACTCAAGTAAACGCAAATTTGATGAAATTGATAACTATGAAAAATGCACAAGTTGCGAATAACACGTCTGAAAACGATGCGCAACCTGTGCAAGGTGAATTAATGTCGTTTCTAGACACCAATGGACATCGCTCTTTGGCAGAAACATTAGATTTACCTAGCGTTGTTGAAGTGCTAACAAAGCATTTAATCTACATATCGGTTCAGACAAAAGTAGCTGTTCTGAAGTGGATTCATCATTTGTTTATACACATTCCGCACAAAATGTTTTATCATGTGGACAACTTATTTCCGATTCTAATGAAGTCGTTGAGCGACAATTCCGATGAGGTAGTCCAACAAACGCTGGTAGTAATGGCTGAAATAATTAGTTCGAAATCTCCCGAAGCAGCCAACATGGATTCGAAAGCAGACATGCAAAACAGATACTTCACAAAATTTATAGTAAACTTATTAAGAGTTTTCTCAACTGACAGGAATTTGTTGGTGGAAAGAGGAGCGTTTATCATACGCGAACTATGCGTGCTACTGAGTGCTGAGGATATTTATAAAACATTGGCAAAAATACTACTGGAAGAGCAAAACCTGAGTTTTGCTTGCACAATGATACAAACTTTGAATGTTATATTGTTGACAAGCTCGGAATTATTCGACTTAAGAAACAAACTTAAAGACTTAGATTCTGTAGTAAGTTCTTCTTTATCTTTTATTCATTTAACCACGTTAACTATCTTCTAAACCTCGTGCATAATTGCAGGAAAGCTGTGAATTATTTAAATGTTTATACGTATCCTGGTGCCACAATCCTGTTGCAACCGTCGCCTTGTGTCTTTTGTCGCAGCATTATGGTCATGCATGCAATATTATAAGATCATTGTATCCTTTACTATCGTATGGAATTACTTAACACGTTCGATAAAAAATGCACTATATCTTTAATAGTACTTAACTAAAACTGTATATAGCGAGAATATAGAAGTTACAGTTGAATTCCTCATAGAAATTGATAAACTAGTACAGCTGATCGAATCTCCAATATTTACATGTAAGTATCAAATACTGTTTTTAACTGAAATCTATGTTTAGAAATAATCAATGTATTTCAGATTTGAGACTACAACTTCTTGAAAGAGAAAAGAACAATGCACTGATATATGCGCTTTATGGTCTGCTCATGATTCTTCCTCAAAGCGAGGCATATGCAACATTACAGAAGCGTTTAGCAGCAATTCCACCAAAGACAAATGCTATAGTTACACCTGCACCAAGTTCCAAACCTTTACAAACAATGTTCGACTTTCCTGAATTGTTGGAACATTTCCATCTTGTTCAAGAACGACATAAAGAACAAAAACGAAAGCAACGACTAACAAATTTGATAGAAAAAAATTCAAATCATGAAATGTAAATACAAAACATTGTTCTATGCTGTTCGTGATCGAAACACGTAATTATACATATTTATAAAGATATCTGGTCATTGAGCTAGAAGTACTATCGTACTATGAAAATATAAAAATTCGTACTCGTATGCGTTGTATTTCACCGTCAACAAAATTTATAAAAAAAATGTATGTGAAGAAAGAGTATTACTGTAACATTTATATATATTTAAACTTTTAATTGTTATAAATAATAATTTCTATATAGGTAAACTAATATATGTATATATCTCATTTTTTTATATATCTAATTTACTGTACAAACGTAATGATGTATATAAATGCAATGGCATATCTACTGCCTTTTGTATTGAAAATACAAAAGTTGAATAGGTACAGTTGATATGGAGTAAAATGATCCACCTTACTTACTTATTAGTGTTGTATATATCAATTACAAATATGTACAAACTAGCTTTCCTGGCCAATTTAACCCAGAACTTAGATTCTGGTGTTATTTAACTTGTAACTTGAGAAGAGAAGGACGTAGCGAGTTGAATGTAATCACATTTATCTGGATTAGCATAACGAGCTGAGGCACATTTCATTATCCCAAATTTTATCGTTCGACACAGTTTCTTACACCTTAAAACTTGTTAAAAACATTTTTTGTAAAATTCATAGTTTCTGAGATAATCAACCGTTCCGGGACTTGTGGGAAATTCTGTATATAAATATAATACAGCAGACTTTATCATACGTTTCTTGTCTAATGAAGGATAATAATTCACGTTTCTTACACTGTACAATACTGTACATTCTCCCTTCATATTCTTGTCTAAGAATACTGTACATTGTTTGTTTTTTACTATTATAAATTCTCTACCTTTACTGTACACATCAGTCTTAGGCCGCGCTCACAGTGGACCCGTTTTCGTCCGATTTGGCCGCTGTTCGACGCATCTGTCTCTTTTTTCAAGCGTGCGAAAAAGAGACACAACGTCGGACAGCGGTCGAAACGGGTCCACTGTGAGCGTGGCCTTACCCATAAAAATATTAAAGAAAATGCTAAAAGTTAAAGTAGAGATTGTTAAATTGATATCTATTCCAAATCGTCCTCTGAATCTTCTAGCGTTGATAAAGAATTAATCTGATCGATAAGTAATTCATTTGAGTGCAAGAGCATTACAATTTGTTCTTGCGCAACGCATATCTTTTTACATACTTTTGCACTTTCTTGGGCAGGCTGATTAGATTTTTCAATAGTTTTCAACTTTCCTGGATCTATCACATGTAGAACATTCTCACATGGTTCTTTGTTTTCCTGCGACAAGCGATACGAGTATGCTTGCAAGACACGCTCATAATTATCTATGTCCTTGTCTAATATTTGAGTTTGTAGGAAAACGGTTTGTGCAATTTTGTACCAATCAGCAACATATTCAGATCTGTTCGCCATCGACGGTATACAAAACGTTTCAAGAAGATTCTTTATTCTTTGTCCTGTTTCTGTTACCTGAAAAGAAATTCCAAAATGAGATGATACATTGTATTTCATAAATCCCGATTCCTTGCCTTTGATTCACATTCAAAATGTTTTATTTAAAATACCTTGATCCGTTCCAATACATGGAATTGCTCATCATTGTACGTGAGGCTACGAGTAGCTCTATCCCTTAATAAATGTTGCCAACCATCTCGTAAACGATCCACTAAAGTTGCTGCTTTTTGACTTGCTTTATTGGCCCATGGACACCATAGTCCGCGAGTGTTACTGTCCCATCCAGCCCGCAAGCTGCCATCTTTTACATACCTGTATTTGGAATAATACTTTGTTTAGAAAAATGGTTTATTTGAATGTAACGAATAATAAATATCAATTTTTTACCTCTGATGAAGTTGTGCTACTGCAGGAGCCAATTCGGTTAAAAGCACCTTACTCTTTAAATCTAGCTCCTTCTTCCAATTTTTTGCCTCTAAACTGTTTTGGATTCCAAACTTCTTGTAAAACTGTCGAACTAGACTCTCATATGTTTCCACTGCTATTGTCGTGTCTTCCACAGCTTTTGTAAAGTCTTTGAAATGTTGACATTTTTCTAGCAATCTTGTAATTTCTGTTAAAACAAAATCACCGAATGCCTTTATGGCATCCTGCGACAACTTGCTACACACTACCAATTTGTCGATTCTTCTTTTACATACATATCCAATGGAACAAGCTACTTTCGCTTGACTGGCATCATTTTCTACAGATACCAAATTTGCAAAAACTGGAAATTTAGGCAACTCTGGGTCCATTGGTAGTGTGACGTTATTATTCTCTTTGGAGAACAACATCAGTGGTTTATCCTCGGATGTTTCTGGATACCCTTTCCCAGGTGTGGATTCTTCAACGATGCTTGTTAAAAACGTGTCTCCATACAAAAGAATTTGAACATTCGGAGCAATGTCGGTTTGTTCTTGAATGTACATCTGTAGCGCTGTTAGCTTTTCTTCGGGATGCAAGAAAACTTTGATCAAGCTGCCTTTGTGAATGTTAAATACGTGCAAACGTTTCCTCGAGAGAGTTTCAGTAACTTCTGTAAAAAATCGATCGAAACTCCATATCTTTTGCGGATCAACCTCCAGTAACCCTGCCAATAAAGGAGTAACAATCTTCTTCAACTCAGCACTTAATTGACAATTTTGTGGCAATTCCCTGCTCCATTCGATCGGTCCATTTTCTGATGTTTGCACACCCGATATGACACCAGTGGCTTTCTCTGTAGTAATATAAAACATTGTCTCCTTATTTCTACGTCCACCGAATGGTCTAAATGGTAAATGTCCTGTAGCTACATGATATAATGTTACACCAATCGACCATAGATCTACTGTTGCTCCAAATGTCTTTCCTACAGTTTTCCGTAAGATAGCCCGTTCATATATATCTGGATGCAAGTATTCCTCAGTACCATACAGAGATACAAACTGCTGGTCTTCTTGCAATTCTCTGGCAGCACCAAAATCGGTGAGCTTGTAAATGGTGCTGCCATCGTCAGAAATAAATTTCATTATATTACCTGTAAAAAAATTCATGATACAATTATTATATACAGTAAACAATGCTTGAAGATTATACTCTTGTTTGTACATGGTCGTGAAAAAAGAGTTTGATACTTGAAAGGCTTATATGTAAACAGAAATGAAGCAGGAATGAAATAAAAATTGATTTCATCCCTTATTGACTTTGTTACACTAAAAACAACATTACGATATTCTTAAATTGTTCTAATCCTTTACCGTTTTATATTTCACCTGATCAATTTCCTCATAAATGCATAAAGACCCACACATAAGCTAAACTTTAAATATCTGACCCTTTTTTCATGACTTTGTATTATGGTTTGTATACCTGGTTTTAAGTCTCTGTGTACTAAATTATTGTCGCGCAAGTGTTTCATTCCAGCGGTTACATGTTCTAGAACTAACAAGAACTCAGCTTCTGCGAGTCCAAACGTATTCTCAGGGTCATCTAGGATATTAAAGAGACTGCCTCCCGTACAAAGTTCCATGACAATCACAGTACCACGACCATCTTGCTCCTCTTCAATTGCTAATAACTGAACAATATTCTCGTGGTTGACTCTCTTGAGAACCTCGAATTCTCGCATTTGCACGTCATGGGGACGCATATGACTCAACTGATTGAACGTTTTAACCGCAACAGGTTCCCCATTGTTTTTATTGACCCCTTGGAACACTGTGCCAGTCGCACCTTTTCCGAGTACACTGGTCGTGCACCACACAAAATGCGCGGATCCACGTAGGAAAGACATTTTTTACTATCCAATAGCCCATGCAATTTTCGTATTGTTTGGTTGTTTGGCAAGTAGTATAACCTCCTTTTTATCGGATAGATTTTGGAGATTTCGCATCTATGAAGCCTTAATTGTACCATTAGTTTGAAAGCTAATACGTAACCTGAAAATGAATACGCTCTCGATGTTATTGACGCGTCAAAATCATTTGTCAATACACAGACAAACTTTCGAACACTTTCTAACAAACAGTAACTGTAGCTCAGGCCTGGGGAATGGGGAACTGACAGCTGCTGACAGCGCGGTGGCGGTGGCGGCTGGTGGCGGCGGCGGCGGTGTGGCCAGATGAGGAGAGTCACGCAAAAAGTGTCCCCCCCCTCGGGCCACAGGCCACAGCAGTGTTTCCGTTGCCAGAAAAAGTCTGTAGTCTGTAGTCCAGGCCTGGGCATTTTTGTCTCAATTGAGACAAGACCCCACCTTAACACTGCTTATAATCCATTTTCTGCTGTAACGTAGCGTTACCTTCGACGTTACATTCGAAAATGTTGAATAGATTGGAACGATAAGAGGATCGAAGGACAAGTATTTTATGGGAACCGATTGATTCCGCAGATTTGTCAACGACAATTATTTATCTTTAACTTGAACAAAATTGCGGAGCATGTACGCCAATTAAAAAATGACTTAACCAATAAAAAGTACCTGACTAGATTCAAGCAAGTGTTCTGTAAACACTTGTAGTGTGTACGTGCAGAGTCTGAGGACCGAAACGTAGAAGAAAAGATCATGGTGCATGCGTTAATGCGTTGTCCACGTTCTAATCGGTATTGGTCGAACGCCGTAACCCTTCTCCTTATTCAGAGGGTGAATAAGAGGGACCGAATGAATATCGTGGTTTCAGTCTGCGTGCAGCGTACAGCTACGCGTACCGGTCACGTTCTTTTATTGCACAGGAAACTGTACTCTGCGTTTATCAAACTGGTCTGGGACCAATCGTTGAACGGTTTGTGAAACATGTTCGCGGGCACGGTCCCCCGGGAATAAACAGTGTGAACATCTCGAACCGTATACGATACATCATGGAGAAACACGTGCTTTTGGTGCTGCTTGTTTGTTCGGTGGCGTTTTTACATTCCTCGAGAGCAACGGTTGATCGGTAAGTGATAGACGATAAATAGCTGGATCGTTTGGAACGCCGAACTTCACCTGAATTCTTGTTTTTTTTTTCTAAGCATTTCAAAGAGATCGAAATGAAATATAACTTTTCGTTTTATAATTTTTCAAGCGCAACAATATTCTTTATTTTTATCTGTACGAGACCAGTCTGTGCTTTGACAATTTTGAATAGAATCGATACGAACAGTATATCGGCAAAATTGATCGGTTCTGCTTTCAGGGGATATGTGTTTACGATGCCGAAAGTGTTGTTAGCCGGCGAGACCGAGCGTGGGTGCCTTTCTCTGCACAATTTAGAGCCACCGGCTCTTGTCACCCTCGATTTGTTGTCCCCCACGTCGGTCAAAGACACGGAGGTGTTGTCGACCACTTCCTCCATTTTGAAAACAGGTAGTTACACCAAACTATTGGAACGCATTAAAAAGTGATAAAATTCCAATGTGTTTATTACTTTTAACAGGCGTCCCGACATAAATAGTAAAAGTTTCGCGCAATAGTAGTCTCCGTTGCAGAACCACCGGTTTCTCAAGAATGTTTATTATAATAGTAGATGTTTCTTTATCTTCGTCGTTGAATCTAAACCTCCGACCTCTTGTTGCGTATGTAACGTGTCCTTTACATCTTGTTTCACCAATATCTGTCTGATAAGAGGTTTCCAGAAATAATATGCGGATGGTATTTTATTCACGATTCGCGTCGCTATAACTTTTTAGCGTCGTTTCAGGTTGAACAGCTGTAGAGTACACTTATGCGAAAGAATTGAGATTATCTGTCATTGTATCAGCGAAAGTAGCCCTTGATTGTTTCGAATAATAATATATATATATAGTTGTAATGGGAATAACAGGTTTTCGGTAAACGTGGTTCGCTGATTGTAATTGCAGTATCGCGTCGTTTGCTTTGTTTTTCGAAGCACTATTTTCCATAAATTGTTTTTTTTTCTTTCTGGTGTCGGTCGGTCCTTTCGTCTCGCGTCGGGCTCTTTAAACAAATCGTAAATTGAAATTGTCGTCGCTTCCTGTGGGGGAACTGAATTGGCCGACCCCTCTTTGGAGGGGAAATAAGCAATCGCTAGAATACATGGGAAACCCATTTATATTGTTATATACGGGGTGAATAACGAAGATTGGCTATTTAACTCGATCAAGGTCCGACTTCGTTGAACAAATATGTTTGATATCTCAATATCTTAGTGACAGTTATGCATGCTGTGCAAAACAATTAGAATACAGTAGTCGCCCGTTCATAGCAGCGCATTTGGGAGACAAAACGATCTCAAGAATCGTTTGTACAGGGACTGTTACTTTTTCCGAAGCTTCGACTCTTCGAAGGTTCGAAGGAATGAAGGGAACTTCAAAGTGTACGAAGCTTTGAAGCCAATCGAAGTGTCCGAAGTTTCGAAGTCTTCGAAGTGCACGAAGTTCCGAAGTCTTCGGAACTTATAATAATTTCTTGTAATAATTTGTAATTGAACTTGTAATAATCTCTAATAATTTACTACAGAGGTTCGAATGTCGAAGCTTCGAAAATTCGATTCTCATTACTTTCGAAGTTTCTGAAATCGGAGCTCCGAAATTCGAAGCTTCGGAGCTTCAAAATCTTCGAGCTTCGAAGGAAAGTAACAGTCCTAGTTTGTATACTTGCACAATCGTTAAAAAATTTATATCTCAGCTATTCTCCCGTAAATTGTACCTGTTTAAGTAAAAACGAATCTTCATCATCACGTTCTTGATATTTAACCTTTTGCACTCCTTTGTCGAGTGTGACTCGACATCGGAGAAAGGAAAATGTAAATAAAACGTATTTTTAGTTAAAAACAAATATAAGTTCCACAAATGTAAGTTACAACAAAATTTTAGAGCTATATTTAATATAATTGGTAAACAAAATCGTTTAAAATAAGTACGAGTCAAAAGGAACTGTCCTTCGGAATAAATTTCAAATGAAACACTTAAAATAGTAGGCAGTTGTCGGCAACAAAATTGAAAAACAATTCGGAGTGCAAAGGGTTAATCGTGTGTACTGGAGATACCAGTTTTATTGGTTCTGAAACGCATTACAAAGCGAAATTGCGTCCTTCAGAATGTTTTGAAACGTATGAGTAATTGCAGGTCCAACAATCAGCTAAATCGACGCACGGTTAGATTGTCTTCTTAGTATCAATTTATCAATTAGGGACATCCTTTTGCACGAATGCAGTTATATGTTGGTGCAATCGTTGCAAAGGGAAGATCGTTGCGTCAGTATCAGATACTAATATAGTTTACACCACGTCGGTTTTCCTTCATTCAAGTTGCATAGTGCTGATCTTTCGAATGCTTTAGGTACGGAAATATGCTTGGAATTAATGGTACCATTGACGAAGTACGCAAACGGACGCCTGCGATTGAGAATAGAAATCGAACATCTGGATTACACGGTCGAGGCCGAAGAAAAGTGCCACATCGAGCACGACTCTTTGCTGACTTTCGTGGAAACGGATAAGTCCGTGTACAAGCCGGGCCAGGATGTGAACATTAGGATCGTGATGCTCAAACACGATTTGAAACCTTGGAAGGAATCGGTGGGTATAAGAGATCTGTTCTCGAAAATTATTTTTCGAGATTTTTTAAACATAGTTTCTCAATCTCGTCACAGATCCCCAAAGTATGGATCGAGAATCCATCGGAGATAAGGGTAGCGCAATGGACGAGCGTGAATACGGAAAGCGGCATGGCGCAGTTGCTCTTTCCTCTATCACCGGAACAAAGCACGGTAAGAGAATGCGTTTGTTTCTTTGTCGGAATCTAACTGAAATACTGATTCGTTCGTTGCGACAGGGGACGTGGAAAATCAAAGTAGAAAAGAAAAAATCGCACCCGCAACTGATCCACACGGCCACATTCGAAGTATCGAAATACGTTCTGCAGAGGTTCCAAGTAACGATCAGATCGCCAGGATATATCTTAGCCGACGCGGATAACGTGACTTGGACTATTTGCGCCAAGTAATTATTGCGATCACGCCAGATTATTGACACTTCAACTACCGGAATACCATTGGTACAGTTTTTACTGTACTCTAACTGTGAAAGGCACGGGGCTAGACTCGTTTCCAGGATTGCAAGGGTGCGGGATGCGCATTCCCCTTTCTCGATAATGCAAAGATGGGGTCTTCCAGTAGTCAAAAACGCTAGATAACGATCAATCTAGTAATTACGTCTCGTAAACGTGAAAATAGGACTTTTGAGGGCGATCGCGGCCTAGATTGACCTTTTATCTAGCGCTTTTGACTACTGTAAACCCCATCTTTACATTATCAAGAAATGAGAAGACGCACCCCGCGCCCTTGCAATCCTGGAAACGCGAGTCTACCCCCTTAATGGCATTCTCGGACAAGGTGATTCAATTATATTACTCAAAATAATATTCCTTCAATTATTAATTTTTAATTTTTGAGGAACTTACGCAATTCCCGGTAGGTGAAATGTCCCCACTCGTCATTTCTCAAAACGGGAACAAACCGACTAAAGCTGAATATTATTCTACAGATATAGTTACGGTAAACCTGTTAAAGGTACTTTGCGCCTGAAATCAACCCCGCAAACGCCAAGTTGGAGGAGAAAATTCAATCTGCCGGAAGTAAATTACGAGACCAAGGTAAACAATTCACTGTTCGCACTTGCTTCGAGTAATAAGATTACTCGAGAAAAATGTCTTATTAATGAACAAATGTTCTTAGTTGGTCTCGCCGGATGGATGCACCGACTTCGTACTATCGGGATCAGATCTCGGTCTAGATTGCTGGAAGGTGGCTCCCGACAGTATCGTTCTTATCGCGAATTTTACGGAAGCCGGGACTGGCGTAGTAGAAACTACTATTAGTCAGACAGTGGTCGTGAACCAAGCCTTGAAACTGGAATTTGTGCCTCACACACCCAAATACTTTAAGCTGGGCTTGCCTTACCACGGAAAGGTACTTTCCTTACATGTTACGTTTAACCCTTCGCACTAGAAGTTATTTTAACTCGAAAATTAAACATTTCTTCCTAGCTAGAATAATCCCATTCTATATGATTTTTGTTTATTTTATGGATGTGAAATTTATAGAACACCAACTTATTTAATAATGTAAACAATATTTTGAATAATGGTATAGCAATTTTGGTGGTGACTCAGAGTCCTAAGGGTTAAATTCACACGAAACATTCAAACGAAATATTCACTTTACTCCACTTGTTTTTTCTTGTTAGCTACGAGTTTTACGACAAGACAATACTCCGGCTCCAAACGAGAAGATTCAACTTTGCTTACAAGTTTTTGGGAAAGGGGAGTCGCAACGAGACGTAGTGGAATGTCGTAATTTCAGATCATCCGTCGATGGTTTCATCGATTTTGTCGTTCCTCCGCCTCACAAGAATATTGTTGAATTGAACTTTATTGCCACCGGTGTCGACTATCCCACGAAATACTACTCGCCGGACAAACGGTGGTGGGTGAGTATAAATTAATTCCGCTGCGGTTGCCGGTTGAACTATATATTTGAAATAGTGTTGACGAGAAAGTAACAGTTTTCTAAAATATGAGGTCCCGACACAGCAGAATTAAACAGCTTTGTATATTGTGTCCCTTTTGCAAATTGATACATCCAGTAAATATCTGTTAGGTGTTCATGGATCAACCTTCTGCACGCATTAACGTGGTCCCTTGGTACTCGCCATCCGACAGTTACTTGGCAGTAGCTCGAGGAAATCAGCCTATCGTGTGTGGCGAGAAGTATTCGTTCAACGTGATGTACACAATTCCGTCGAACAGTAACATTAGCGAATCGATTTCGTTTCATTATTCGATCAATTCGAAGGGAGACCTTTTGATACACGGCCACGTGAAGCACAAGCCAAACAGAGATACCATATTAAATTATTCAGAATTCCGTAATCTACTGGGCGCCGTTAACTCCTCAACAAACAAAACGGAACAGAGCACCATTGTGCATAGGTATGCCTGTGCCGCTTCAATTATGTAACCTTAGGCTTAATTGTTAAGGAAATCCATTGTACATATAGACGATTAAGCGTCTATCAAGTGCTTCGACAGGAAAATTTAAAAAAATTCAAGAGATGGTCAATCGCTTTGGCCTCACAAATGGAGCGTTCATCGAATTGATTTAATTTTCTCTTTCTGCAAATAGATTCCCATTAAGCGTGAAAGTTACGCCGAGCATGGCTCCGGTCTCAGAATTATTGCTCTATTACGTGCGAGCCGACGGAGAAGTTGTTTCTACCACATACACGATCGAGGTTGGTCACTGTTTCGAGAATAAGGTGAAGAGTGCTTGGCATACAGGTATCCAGGTACCAGGAGCCACGACTCAGTACCACGTAGAGGCTACGCCCTGGTCGTTCTGTGGCATTTCCGCCGTCGACAAATCGACCCGCTTTATGGCTGGATCGAAAAGAAGCCTGATCGATGCCAGTCAAACGTTCGAGGAGCTGAAAAAGTTTCATTCGGTGCCGATTCATTTGCTATCCTGGTCGTCACACTGCAAACGTACGTTTCTAATTGGAAATAATTCCCGTAGAAGTACAGCCCTGAACGCAAACGTTGTGCTACAGCAAATGTTACAGCAACAATGACAACGCAACCATCGATGGAGGAAATCGATCACCTACCCAGTCCCGCGATTAAATTGCCAGACTTGTGGTTCGAAGCGATGCGGGGGTCAACCACCACTATAAACTTCAACTACGTGGATGCCATGCAAGCTTTCTTTGTAAGCTATGCTTTTCATCCTGTATATGGATACGTTAACCTGCTTGTGCCGAATCGGCGATTGACGAAAAGTCTATGCAAAGTTTCATAAAGTTAGATCGATACGCATTAAATGATTATTAACAACATAAACTTGAATAAACTCGCGGGGAACCGAATAGTTAAGGGGGTAGATTCGTTTCCATTTCTTCTTTGCGCCTTCTCATTTCTCGATAATGCAAAGATGGGGTTTTTCAGTAGTCAAAAGCGCTAGATACAAGATAAATATAGCGTAATTTGCATTATTCGAAAGCATACAGCTGCGCATGTAGCTATTTTCCTAAAGCTACGAAAGCTGCCGAATAATGCAAATTACGCTTCGTAAACGTAAAAATAGGACTTCGGAGGAAGATCGTGGCCTAGATAGATTTTTTATCTAGCACTTTTGACTACTGGAAAATCCAATCTTTGCATTATCGTAGAAACGAGTCTACTCCCTTAACGTATGCAATGTTCTTTTTCCCATAGGATTTTGGAGTAGTTGTAATGAGCGATTTGGTGTTGATATCGCGACCGTGCGGGGAGTACGGATTTACAATTACCGGCCGAATGCTTTCGATGGATTCGTCTGGCAAGTATACGATATTGTTGTTACTCCAGATAGGTCCTGCGTGTATAATCTTTGGAATTAAGAAAAAATTCTTTTCCCTCGGTTTTTTCAGATATCGTCAAAGCAATGCAACCTACCGCTGTCCCTTTGATCAATTACAGGACTCGCGATGCGGTAGGTATTTCCGAAGTAGACCACTATTACTTTGATCACCTGACCGATCAGACTACTGCACTGAGGTCGTATTTTCCCGAGACATGGTTGTGGGAACTGGTGCCCACCGGGTATGGTTTACCTTATTTCACAAGTATGCTACCTTATTAAAATCGATTCAACATTATCCGATTACACTTACTTTCGTAGAAAGGAAGGCAAAGTTACGATAGAACGCACTCTCCCGCACACCATCACCGATTGGATCGGCTATACAACCTGCATCTCGCCCATACACGGTCTCGGAATAGCACCACCAACCACTATAACGGCGTTCCAACCGTTTTTCCTCGACTACACCCTGCCGTACAGCGTGAAACGCGGCGAATTGTTGCATATGAAGGTGTCGCTCTTCAATTACATGCAACATCGGCTACCTGTAAGTTGGATCAAGTCGGACCAGATCAATTTCAAACCTAGTAACAAAAGTAATCGCCAAACGTATAAAAATATGCGAAATTTCCTAGGTCAAAATTAAGTTGGAAGAAGCGACGGGGCTCGATCTACATTTATCGCATCCCACCGCTTCGTTCTGCGTGAATCCGCGAGACAGTGTTGTCCACGAGTACATTCTCAGGCCTCGAGTTATTGGAGAAGTCAATATCACAGTATCCGCATCGGTAGATCCCGATTTCGTTGAACCATGCGGACCGGACACTTTGATCTTTACGCGGTAACTGTTCTTATCGCTTTAGCTACCGGAAGCCTACTAAAAGAAGTGTTTCTATTAAGCAATAATCTTAAAAGAAATTATAACTTGTTGGTTTACGTCAGCAATTCATTAAAATGTTCTGAATTATCTATCTTTAAGCACATTCTAAGTAATCACCGGTAGGTAAAGCGCTATGAAGATAGCAGATATTTATAATAATAATATTTCTTAACTCTATATTTGTTACGATAATGTTCGCAATGTACTCGTATTATTATTATTATTATTATTATTATTATATTCGTTTTTATTTTTAAGAGACGCCATTGTGAAGCCAATTCTTGTTCTACCGGAAGGTTACCCCGTAGAGGTGACAAGGTCGACGTTCATCTGCCCAAAGGAGTTCAGTGACGATTCCACGATCGTATGGGATTTACTATTGCCGGAGGACGTTGTACCCGACAGTGGCAGGGCGTACGTGAGCCTGATAGGGCATATATTGGGACCCGCTCTTGAAAATTTGGACAAGCTCGTACAGCTGCCGATGGGCTGTGGCGAACAGAATATGATACTCTTCGTACCGAATATTCATGTGGTTAAATATTTGGAAGCCGTTGGCATCGAGAACCCCGCGCTACGAGCAAGAGCAATCAAGAACATGGAGAAAGGTAAAAATCTCTTAACCCTCGAATGGTCCAGTGGAATGTCCCTGGCACTCCATGAAAAGTTTAATTTTTCCACTTATTTTTTACAAGCATGTTAAAAAAAGAAGAAAGACAGATCTTTACCTTTATACCCAGTCAGCCAGGCCTGCCTCGAGGAGAGCAGCCCGGCGAGCAGGTAACGGGCATTATACTGGCCGAACGTCGCTCGAAGCTGCTCGAAGCACGTTGCGCGCCTTCTTATTTCTCGATAATGCGAAGATGGCGTTTTTCAGAAGTTAAAATCACTAGATAGAAGATTAATCTAGGCCGCGATCGCCCTCATATCGTCCTATTTTTATGATTACGAAGCGTGATTTGTATTATTCGGCAGCATGTATACTTCCGAATTGGCTTTAATAGATTAATTGGCTTTACAAAGCAGTTTTTGTTATTTGAAAGTATTTAACTGTATGATAAAGGATATCAGCGAGAGATGACCTATAGACATCCTGACGGCTCCTATTCCGCGTTCGGAGCGCAATTTACGGAAGACGAAGGATCCATATGGCTAACCGCGTTCGTGTTGAAGTCGTTCACTCAAGCTCGATGTCTGATTAACATCGACGATCATGCCATGTCGTTATCAGCTCGATGGATCTTAATGAAGCAACTGGAGAACGGCTGCTTCCCCGTGGTGGGCACGGTCTTCCACAAAGCGATGAAGGTTCGACCGTCCGATAGAAACGTCAAGTTATCAACAGGAATTTGAACTAACGTGTGCTACTATCATAGGGTGGCCTCGAGGACGACAGTTCGTCGACAGCGCTGACCGCCTACATTCTAATCTCTTTTATCGAATCTGAAATATTCTCGCAAAGATCGTTCCTACATAAAGCCGTGAATTGTCTCGAGAATGGGTTGAAGAACAACAACGAGGGTTTATATACCGTCGCTCTTTCTACGTATGCGTTCACCCTGCTAGGACATTCGAAAGCAGGCTACTGGGTGAAGACGCTGATGGATCGTGCCACGCGACACAATGTACGAACGAATACGTTCTACACTCAATATTACTAGAGGTGTGCGAGAACTCGATGGTCGGGCCAGTTCGAGTGAAATGGTCGAATGAAATTCTCTACCCGTCCTCACCCGGCATTTTCGGGTTCTCGTAAACCTCTAGTAGTTACCTTACTCGAACTTCGATAATGAAGCAAAAATTACCCTTCACCCTCGGATGGCGGAAAGTGGAGTTCTTTTCGACCCAAGTAGAAGGATATTGGTATCGTCAAAAGCATCCGCCATGCGAGGGTTGAAAAGGACTGCTGACACACAAAGATGTGCTAAAACAGTTGATATTTTTTAGGATCTGCTTTGGTGGGAGGACAAAAGGAAGCCCTCTATGAGCCTTAGCATTGAGATAACAGCGTACGCCGTGCTCACGCTAGTAAAATTAGGCGGAGAAGAGAACATGGTACACGCTTTGAAAGCTGTTCGTTGGATGTCGAAGCAACGAAATGCCGAAGGTGGATTCTCGTCCACGCAGGACACTGTCCTCGCCTTGGAAGCACTAACGAAATACGCCGCAGCTATGAACAACAACAATACCGATCTTTCTGTCCTGGTGACAGCGTCGGAAGTGGACCACGTCTATAGAACGCACAACGACAATCGCATGGTCCTCACGCAAATTAAATTACCCGTTTTGCCGACTATCGTTGAAATCTTTGCGGAGGGGGAAGGCTGTGTGTTGATACAGGTAAGACGATGCTCTTCATCGTCTCTGCCTTTAAAAAGTATTTTCGTAAGAAAAAATAATATGTTTAAGCTTTTTCTTGTTTCCATTGCCTTCTTTAGAGCAACATCAAATACAACGTGGTGCACGCCACCGGTTCCGATGCGTTCGATCTGTCGGTAACTGCTCATTCTGAAACCTCCGAGAACGAATGTTCAGTACAGGAAATTACAGTTTGCGCCCGCTACAAGATAGCGGACGAAGAAAGTAACATGGCTTTAGCCGAAATTGGAATGATCAGCGGCTACGCGCCGGATCGAACGAGTCTATATTCGTTACTCGAGAAACCATCGTCGAGTAAGTCGATAAATTTACAGATTCGATCATCCAATTACAGTCGCGGACAATATTAAATGAAAATTTCATCGAAATCGGTTAATGTTGCAGTGAGTTACAAATCATTTAAAGATGATCACACGTAAGAGCGAAATGCCCTGAAAGGCTGAAAATCTGCGACTTTCATCCTTAAGCTCTCGTCTTTAAACGTATGTAGTTCATTCAAAACTTTCAGTATGCATATATGTTTCCGAAATCTACAAAACGCATTTTTAAATTATATTGTTACAGGCTCAGGTAAAAAAGTTGAAAAAACATTATTTTTTAAATTTTGTATGATTCCTACCAGTTTCAATCTAAACAAATCTTTGTTTACTCGTTCTCTAGCAAATTAGTCGGTCCAACATCTTTAAAAATCCTTTGGACCAATTTTATAAGAATTCTTCGATTTTTAAGAGTGTCCACTTAATATTGTCCTTGACTGTATTTCCTGGAAGTTCTGGCGATTGAAATCCGTATTAAAATGTTGATCGCAGAAGTGAAGCGTTTCGAAGTGGAGCACGACGTCGTTTCCATCTACTTCGACAAGCTCACTGGACAGAAAACTTGCATCTCGTTCACGGTAATAAGGGAGACCGTGGTCGATCGTCTGGAGCCAGCGAACGTGAAACTTTACGATTACTATCAACCAGAACTGACAATATCCAGTGTAAGTTCGAGTGGGAAGTGTATCGTATGGGATATTGTTCCATAAAATTCACCCAAATAATATTTTCAGAGCTACAATTTCGCCCCCACTTGTAGCAGCGCGGATCCTGTCGAAGAACAATCAACACCGAGCGTGGTACCGGAAGTGAAATTGTTGGTAAAGAATTTGGCGGTTGACATGTTGCTTCTGACAGAAGACAATTTCAAAGATAAACCGGTGGAAAAGTCGGCGAAGAATTCGCCAACGGAAGATGCAAACAGTAAAGTGATCAATAGAATCAGCGAGGCCGATAGAAAAGCCTCAAAGGGACCAAATTTTGTGAACATTCTTCACGACGATGTAGTAAACAGAGAGGGAAAGCTCAGGGATAATACCGAAGAGGAATCGATCGCTGATGTGCGACCCATAATTGATAACGTGCCATTCGTAGAAAAGTCAGATCCGAAGATCGGAGAGGACACTGTAGACACTATAACACACGTACGGACAGCCAGTGATAACGCCATTCTAAACCACTCAAACAGTGAGTACGAAAAAAATGAATATTAACACTATTTTACATCTAAATGTGACAAAGTTCTGTTAGTTCCGCAGGCAGAATCTGGCAGTGGTTTAACCCCAGACGAGCCAGATGGAAATCGCAATTTTAATTTTGATAACGTAGAGCCTAACGTAGGAACTTTGAGCAACATAGAAAATCCATCCACGATTCCCGTGAAAGAAATCGAGGACTCGACGGTACCAGGAAATCCGTCTTTCGTTGTTGTCAGCCACGAACTGGAAACTCCAGAGGGAATGGAAGGACTAGTTCCAGTTTACATGAAACCAGATGCAGTCGATTATAAACCGGAAACTACTAGTAGTACGAATGGTTTGTCCCATTTTTCGCTAATGTCTCCGGTGGAGAGCGATGATATTTCACAGGTATATGAACAAGCTATTAAAAGACTTTTCAACTTTCGCAACTTTGACCGTTCAACACTGTTTTCTTCCTAGGAGGAACTCGAACACCAGACAATATATACAAGTAACAGCGACGTGAATATGACATGTAAGTAAATATGTTTTACAGTGATTATTATAACGAAGATCTTTATGCAACTTCCAGGATGAGGAAAAAATTATTTTGTCAACTGGACAATTTCTCATACCAAATTCAAGTAAAAATGCATAAAGATCTACATCCCAGTAATTATTATTGTTCACATAAATCTGTTGATGTCTCCTGCATTACATTTGAATCTAGCGTTGACCAGAGCGAGTCAGTCTTGTCCAACATGCATCGACAAGTTGCCGTCGAACATCAGCGATGTTTATTGCTCAGCGAACGCCGCGGTGAAAGTAGCAATCAGGCGATTGCGCAAAGCCCGACTGTTGCTGGATCTAAATGCATCCCGAGAAGTACAACGTCTTCGTGCCACCGTCAAGTTTGCTTTAGATCCGAGTTGCTCTTGTTCTCCGATAGATTCCCGTACGTAGTTCAGTCTTCTATCTCTTACTCTAACGTCTTTTCTTCTCGAAAACAAATAATTGTGGGAAGACACTATTTATAGCTAGATATACGTATAATCAACACGCTACTATTACAGTAAAGTCGTGATCTAGCTCTCATCGCTTGTTCCGAACAGGGGCAGAGGCCGTGTAGGAAAATTATTTTTTTACGACTGCGTCGACCGCGTCAAAAGTACGAAGGATGCTGATCGGTAGCATGTAAACACGGACTGCGCAACGACCGAGGCAGCTCGAGTTTCTCGGCTCCTCGCGGGGATGCCCCCCAGTGGAAGGGGTAGGCGAAGGGACAGTGATCGTGGAGATCCTTAGGGAGCTAGATTGCGACTTTACTGTATTACATTAGGTTGGCAAGAAAGTAATTTCGGTATTTTAAGGTGAAATAAAACCGAATTTCTTTATTCAAGCGATGAACTTTAATCAATAAAATATTTTCTTATTTATTCTTTTTGGCAAAAGATCATTGAACAAAAGGGAAAATATCTTATTCATTAAAATTCATTGCTTGAGAAGAAATTACTTCCTTGTCAACCTAATATAATATAATATTCTTTCTAAATAAAGTATTCTCTTGCAGCTGGTACTTTCGCATTAATCTTAAACAAGAAGAACAATTTCCTTCAATTCGGAGATCACAAACAGACACTCAACAATGCGTTTAACATATACGGATTGCCAATAGTGACCGGTGTGCCCCCCGAAATTACAGAAGCGCGAAGATCATCGTGTTCAAATCGCGAGGAGAATCGGCCAGCCGGTGATTGAACAAGACGCATACCTTTTATTTAAGCACTTTCATAAGCTGTTTTACAACAATCAGGATAAGGGAGAAATTTGTTTTACCAAATAGAAGATTTCTTTTTGGTAAATATATAAATATATAAACATCCGCAGTCTATACATAACACTGAACACTAAATCTAGATCGTAGACCTCACTCATTTGTAAATCTCGATCATGAATTAAGATACTTTGATGATATCTTTGTGTACCCTTTTTTTATCTGCAGACATGTAAATTATATACAATACTATTAATGATAGGATAAGGTATCACGTATAGAAGTATAAAAAAACTAGTTATTATCCTCGTCGCAAATGAATTGTTACAGCGAGGATGAATCATTTTATTTTTTATCAAGTCAATAAAAATAGTTAATAAATTTAGATGTAAAATTAGCCCGCTTTTTTCACGCGTGTGTGTACAAGAGAGAGAGAGAGAGGGGGGACAAGAAAGAAAGAAGTGAGGGAGAGAATGAATACACAAGAAAGCGAATATAACACCGTTTTGTTGCACTTTTTATTTATTATCTTTGTATCTGATCGCTACTGAAATAATTATTACAAATTAACAATCACCCTTCGAACTGTACTACATTAAATATTATTTTATTACAATGAATTTACGGTTATTTATTTAATTATTACGGCTTTCAATTTTTCTTTTCTTTATCTATTGTTTACGCTAGGTGTTTGTCATTTAATGCTGATCTGAATTCATTGTATATTCTGTAGCTACGCAGCAATATTGATAACGTTCGAGAATAACATTTTTTTTCATTAATCTTTGCTATCTATCATGAACATTTATGTGTAAGTATGTGTGTTCGTGAGTGTGTACGCGTGCGCGCATTGTTTGTTATGTGTATATATATATATATTGTGACGTGGCAAAAGTTGCCTACGTCCCACCGAGCCCGTGGACAAGGACCGGGCAACCCTCTGGCAATACCGATGCGAATCAGATAATCCCAAGCGCTCTTCCTGGGACGCCCGAAAACACATGGTAGTCGAGTAACACATTTTGAACGTCGCGCCACTTTTGCGCGATATTTATATATATATATATCTTCTTCTTTCAGCATTAAATATCAAATCGCAATCGTTTCTGGAAGTATATTACTATTCATTTACGTTGTACATGGTGAAATGCTTGCTCGAAATAAATAGAGACTATTTATTGTTCGCTAGAGACTATTCGGCACGACGCGACGCTCCGCTAAACGAACGCAAAACCTAATCGCGCGTCATTCAGGAATGAGAAAGGAACACGTTGAACATTTATAAAGAGTTGGCAGTAACATTTTCATCAGTCCAGTCTGCGTCGCACGAGATTTCGATAGTAAATCATTCTAACAGGTATCTTGAAGATGCAATACATCCTCCGCATGAATAAATAATATTTCTATGCATAGAGATACTGGAATTCCGTCGCGATCAATTAACTTAAAACAAAAAACACTTAATAATACTTTGTTACAATAGGATCGTTATTTTCGCATAACTTTGTTAATATTCGCCGTTCCCCGAACACACACATACAAATTTTTATGTTATCATTTACCCGATATTTAGAACAGCGTCGCCCAGGCAGAACACACAAAGTACTGGGACAAATGTCGTTCGCCTAATATAGCGGCAACAGTAATCAGTCGTTGGCAGTAAATGCGTTCAATAAATGCATCTCATTTCAATGTATTGTGTAACTGTAGATCCGATAGTACCTACTAATTATTATAAAATAGTATCATACACATTATACGAATATTCAAAGAAGGCAATGATACAAAAGTTTTGATATGTATTCCAAATATATTTTCCCCAGTTAAATACTTCAAATGTATTAAATATAAAATCTATAGCATTGATAAGAATAGATGTTTTTTCCCTTAGTGTCAGAAATAAACACCGATGCATATAAATATTGCTTAGCAGTTATTGTAGAAAACAGGGAATACTGATTAAATGATAATACTGTAATGTTGTACAATATTACACCAGTGTACAAGCATTCAAATAAATGTCTATGGAATAATGCGACTGATATAAAAATTAATTCTAAAGTTACGTTCCGCCTGGGCAGTAATAATCATTTCGTTTATGTTTAATTTACTCTGCCGTTCCAATAATGACAATGTCATGATCTGCTGAAATGCTATTAGAAAAACTTTCACTGGGAATACACGAAAAACAAAGACCGCACGAAACAAGGAGAAATGCGATTGTGCGCTTTCCGTACGAAAATGAAAGACTGGTAATGCAGGAAACAAATTAGTATAGCTATATGCAAGATAACGATATACATACATAAGTATGTCAAGACACCAGCTCTATATTAAACTGTACGCAAATTTTGTATTTTTAATTTTGCTTTTTCTTTGCGACTATTAAAATATAACGCGTTAAATAATTATTATGGTATTAAATCAGTCGGTCTCACCTTAATAAGGGCAAGCATCGGGCATTAGTATAATTATACGTCAACTCGAACCAAGTAGAGTTGAAATAATATATATTAATACGTGCTACTTTAATACACTTTATAAATATACATATATTACTTGAATCTTATTAGTTATCAAATACTACAATGTAATTAGATCAGACTCTAGTCGAGTAATTAAGATAAATCGTTTAATTCTCGCTCCGATTTCATTTATTTATATATTATAATACGCACTAAAGTATTGTATGTCAAGGATGGATTTAATATAGAGCCTGCCTCTTCTACACAATTTTCGATAAAACTAATAATGATGGTATAAAGAATTCACGTAAAACAATTCACTCCGCTCTTTTACTTTCGATGTTGATGCGTTCAAGTGCAAAGAAGTCGATCGACATTGATCGGAATTATCGAATGTACATTCGTGAATGTACATCCACAAACGATCAACAAGTGGCAAATGTCGTTTTGCTTTGACGACGCAGATACGTTTATCGTACCCGATAACCAACGATTGTTGTACCAATCGTGAATGCAAATGAAATGCATCATAGATAATAGAGGAACTTACGTGAACATCAGTATTACAGTATTCAATAGATTTTAGGTGCCGAACGATCGTTGATGGGTCCGCTGGTTTTCCTCAAAGAGGTCCCCCTTCGTATCTGATCCATCAGAGAGTCCCTGACTTGCAAAGGATCTATTATAGGTACCCGATTGCCCATAATACGTCTCACGCTTGCCGATTTACTCGATATATTCCCCTGTATGTTCTGTTGCTGCTGCGCTAGCTTAGCATTCAAAGTCTCGAGAAAACCGGTCGCCGTTTTCGTATTTTTCGTTATTTGCTGATCGATAGAGTGCTTCCTCGAAGACTTTGGACTGCTACTAGTATTGTTACCACCCGCAGCATTGTTACCTGTTGTACTGTTAATAAGCTTGGCACTAAGCACTGCCATAAAGCTTTGACCTACTCCTCCCGGACCTTGTCCTTGAATATTTATACCCGTGTTCATCGTAGTCATTTGTGTAGTAGTTGTCGAGCCACGTTCTTGAGAAGTTGAACGAACCGTTGTACACGAACGTTCGACGGAAGACCGAGTGACTTGTAACACGGCATTGTGTTGTAACGCTCCCGCCGACTGGTTGTTATGGGACTGTGTCTGACTCGTAGCCTTCCGTAGAAGAGAAGGGCTAGCCGGGGTGTGACGCAACTCTGTGAGGGTCCTTACGGTTTCGGACACTGAGACCGATCTGCAATATTATATATATAATGAAACAATATCATATATTATATTATATTAGCATATACAATACAGGGTGTTCATTTGAAAACTTTCCAGCCGAATATCTCGAAAAGTATGACAGATATTAAAGACGCGTAAAACACGTGTCCAAGGATTTCGAGGGGGAAAGAGGGGGCGCAGTATCAGTTTTTTATTTGGGTGGCGTTTTCAAGGTCATTTGGATATCAACTTTGTTTTTTTTTAAATGAACACCCAGTATATAAGGTAAACTGTACAATGATTGGCACCCTAAGCTAAAATCGTAGTAAAAATCTTATTATCTTCTCTTGAAATGTTTAAGCAAGCTGAACTTGCTATTGTTATAAGCGAATAGAGATTTTTCAGCAAAATTAAACAGTTTTACAAGCCATAAATCTTTTATTATAAAATATATTCAGTGAATAACAATCGTAAGACAAATAGTACAGTCATTGGCACAGTGAGAAGTAAACGTTAAGCAGGCTATTTGTTTTATAATTAAACATATACGCACTTATTACATCTGTCGTACAGTCCGAAATTAAGTTACAAAGCGATAAAGTATACATACTCATAACGAAAATTTTAATAAAACACTATTTACACTGCATTGTGGTCATCCATCGATCTCACTGGATGTATCGGCGTTGCTAACAGTCATATATGGAACTCTGTTATGAAAACTTACAACGTTGCTTTAAAACATAAATAAGAAGCAATATAAAATGATTTTCTATACCAGGGAATTCTTAATATTTTCCGTTTAAATCAAAAGTGCCAATAACTACTGCAGTGTCAGCAAAAGTACAGTTTACCCTACAATAGGGTGTTTACGAAATCGTGGTACAACCGGCAAGAGGATGATTCCTCACATCAAATCTAGTCGAAAATAAGGAATATAGTTTTTTCATACGGGGCTTCATTTTCGAGAAAATCGAGTTTGAAAATTCGTTAGGTACGGACAATGCAAATTACGCCTCGCAAACGTAAAAATAGGACTTTTGAGGGCGATCGCGGCCTAGATCGATCTTTTCTTTAGAGCTTTTGATTACTACAAAATCCCATCGCATGCAATATCGAGAAATGAGAAGGCGCATTCCGCATCCTTGCAATCCTGAAAACGCGAATCTACGCCCTTAAATCTATATTTCTAGAAACGATTATCACCTACCGCTGAGGAGTAGGACTGGCTGTAGGTGAAGAACCCTCCAACAAGAATGCTGGTGGTGGCGGAAGATTTTCAGCCTCGTCGCAAGGATTATCAGTACGTTCCTCATTAGAACCAGTCACGGGAGTACTAAACGTGGCAGTTATGATAGTAGACGTGCGTCTTGTAGGAGGAAGAGGTTTGCTCGCCTGCTGCACCGACCCTCTGCGAACCGTTAAAGTAGAGGCAGCACCAGGTACGTTCCAAGCATTCTCATTTTGATTCTGAAGCGAATGAGAATGCGGTATAGTAGTCTGACTACCATAGCCACTACTAGATTCCGCACTAGATTCTGACGTTTGACTTCCACCATCTTTTTCCGTAACTTCAGTCTGAATACGTTGATCGATATAAATCATATATTATAAATTGAAACTATATTATCCGAGATATCCGAAACATACCTTCTCTGTTCCTGATGCAGTTAGCGACGCAGGAGGTGGAGGCAGAGGCAGTTGCATCTCCTGAGCACGAGTTGCTGCTAGATTTGCCAATTCGTGCATGTTCACATACATTGGTTGCTGAAGCTGATGCGTTACTAATTCTGCAATGTATGTCACAGTTACACGGTGTTTTAAATAACACTTTAAATAACATTTTAGTTCGAACCAGAAACAACTTCCGCTGCAGTTGTGCAGCGAATGTGCGAATGTGAATTAGAAAAGTGTTCTACGCCAACTTGAATTTGGACAATGAAAATTGTTTTTAGCTCAACCTAATAACTAAGGAAAAAACGTTAAGTACCTTTTGCTAAATGGGCTGGAAGCGGTAATTTAGGTTTACCTCGGGGACTTCCGGGAGACTCATTTTTTACTGGAACTGTTGGCCGCTCTAAACTAGAACATCTGTTTGGTATAGGAGGACGATTACTACCATTATTCCTACGCAATTGTACTCTAGATGCTTGCTGATTGGAGGAAGAACATGAAGAGGAAGAAGAAACTGGAGAAGCTGGTTGACTATGGCAACAGCCACTACTGTCTGGAGCTTGGAATGTGTAAACGCTGAGAGCTGGTCTCTGATGTCCTTTTTCATAAGCTGTAGCAACAAACAATAACAGTATTTAGTAAATTATTCGTTTTATAAAAGCAAAGAGATATACAAAAATCTTAAGGTGATTTTTTCTTTACCGGAAGAAATCGTATGCGGTCGTTCATTGACCGAGTTCTGATTTTGCCTATCGTACTGAACCGATGTTTCCTGCAAGTCAGGCCAAGTAGCTGTGGTTACAGGTTTCGTTGTTGTACAACCAGTATTTTGATTATTTTGAGAAGACACATTTGATACCTACGACAACACAGTTACCTTCAACAATGAAATAAAAATCTTTGCTCGTTGAAAGATATACACAAGTAGAACTTTATTTAGCGTTGAAAGTGAAGAGAAAAGGAAACCGTGAAACGCTAACGCTAGCAGGCTTCTAATTTCTAGCAACCTTACCTGGTGTTCGGAAATTGGTTGTGTATATAATGTGTCCTGTGAAGTGAAGCCAGAGTCACGGGAACTACCGTTTGCCAAGTGGCGCAGCGTCATCATACCACTGATGCTGGAGGGCCTGACACCGACAGACTACAACGAGTACAACATCGACTACCACATACACTAAGCAGATGCCAAATGGCGCTCATGCTATAATCTACCAGCAGCTACTTACATTGGTATATGTATATAGGTGGTGCGTAAACAGTGAAACTAATATGCCATGCATCATAAAGGTTAACATTCTTAGATCAATGAATTAGCATGGAAAAAGAGAATGTATATTGTTTGTTTTTTTCTTTATGCTTCCAAAATTGTTCACCTGAGAGAGTGATCTATGCCAAGGATGTCCAGATGGACTGGGGTGACTTTTGCAAGAACCACTGCTACTGCTGGTCAGAGAGCTGATCGAACACATTGAACTTTTCCTTGATCCAAGAGACAAAGAAGGACTGGAAGGAGGCGTAGCCAGCGACCATTGTGTAACGTCACAACCTTTTATATCTGTTATCACCTGTTCCGATGCAGGCGGTAAGTGATGCGGAGAGGCAGCATGTCGTTGCAACTGATCAGAAACTTCTTGAAGGTGTGTCAGTTCCATTAGCATAGCAATTTCCTCATCCTACGGGTTTTTGTAGACGTTATTACAGAATTTATTGAGAAATGTTAATGGGGTATACTCGTTTCTAGGATTGCAAGGGTGCGGGATGCGCCTTCTCATTTCTCGATAATACAAAGATAGGGGTTTTCAATAGTCAAAAGCACTAGATGGAACATCAATCTAGGCCGCGATCATTCTCAAAAGTCCTATTTTTACATTTACAAGGCATAATTTGCACTATTCAGCAGCATGTAGTTGTCGCAGCTTTAGGAAAATAGCTACATGCACAGCTGTATGCTTCCGAATAACTTAAAAATATGTTTTATCCAGCTAAACCCCCATCTTTGCATTATGGAGAAATGAGAAGGTGCATATCGCACCCTTGCAATCCTGGAAACGCGAGTCTACCCCCTTAATGTTTTACTAAGTGTAGCCAACTTTACTAACGAGTACTGGTTTCAGGAATCTTGCAAGAAGACAAAATCTGCCTCTTTCCTCGAGCAGAGCCGCGCGAACAGCTCTTCTTTCTGTTTCTTCTAAACTCAGACGTTTTTCTTGGACAACTGCAGCAGATGATTCTAACATTCGGTTGAATTCAACGTCGCCAGACAAAGTACCATGGCTTTGTGGTTGTCCTTGCCCATGCAAGTGTTGGCCCTTACGCGCCTTTTTCTTTTGTAGTCGTAATGTATCGGTAGAACGTTTCTTCAATTCTGCTCTCGCTTTCTTATATTCTGCAACAAATACACAATACAAGAACATTACAATTTCATAAAGTTTATATTCAAATTATTGCAACAGTGTTTTCTGCCAACCTTTGGCATGTTCCTTATCTAAATTGATTAAAGATTTCTTCCAATCTTCTAATTTTTCTTGAAGAGGCAACACCAAGCAATCCATAATAGCACTAGAACCAAGAGCAAACGCAATTAAGTACATTGTATACTTAAATTAAATACAAAACACTGAGAGCTAATTACCTGGTAAAGGATTTCATACGTGTCTCCACAGCTTTATGTCTAAGACATATTCTAGTTAAAGCAGTTCCAATTTCTTTTGTTGCACCTTAAATATATTATTTATTTTATTAAATGACATTAATAAAAGGTAAAATATGGGAGTAAAAGAATGGATAAAATATCCGTATGTAATACAATACACACAGTTATGCCATGATTGATTTACCTCTTGCATTAGTTGCGGCATCAGCAATTTTTTGAAAAGTTTCAAGATATGCAGAAACAGCCAAAATAGCAGCCCTAAAATATATGAAAATACAATTAAAATTATTTTGTTGTTATAATATATACTAAAAATAAAATAATGAACAACACTATAAATGAAACTATTACATTACCTCAAACAGGAATGTAATTTTGTTGCTTTCGAAATTAAATCTTCCCATAATGGTGCACCATTCTAAAAACAAAAAATTCTGTGACAGATGCTTACATATTTTTAATCAACTTAGATATGTTTCACTTTTGTTTCGTCATGGATGTATTATACGATATCACTGAATAACAATGCATGTTACATGCAGATAATGCAATCGTATACGCCTACTTATGTTTTATGATTAGATGTTTTCCCAACATTGGCTATGAATTAATATGATATTAGAAAGTGTTGTGTGTGTGTGTGTGTGTGTGTGCGAAAACCTTATAAGTTTAATACTAAATAAACAAAAATAAAGAAAAATTTGTACATTAAATCTGAGCAAATGAAACTTAAAATTAAACTTCGATTAAGCATTGATTATGCAGATGAAATGATCAAAACATAATTGTTCCTTATGTTTATTATATTTTAAATATTTATATTATCTAAAACAGTTGAGAAGTGAAATGTTTGTTGTGTTTTGATAATTTTCATGTTATATTCGAAAAATGATTTTATTGAATTTCACTACAAATACAATGTTAGCAAAATTGACTCGGCTCTAGTTGTCATTAACAATGATTGAACAATACTTCAAAGCACTCTGAACATGTGTAAATTAGCGTCTGTCCTCATTCTGCTGCATTAAATATATGAATGGTTTCTGAGAATAGCTTTTAAAACCAGAACACCGCAACGTTCAAAAATAGTCTAATAAGAAGGTCCGAAAGAGGCATATTATTTCGTACGATCGTATCGACTGATTTCATAGTACATATTTACAAAGTATAGGACTCGAAGAAAGAGCATCGACATCGCGCCTTCGCCTGCATCGTAAATTGTGCAACGGTACAGAAACATTACAAAAAACAATGAACAGGAAAAACGCGGTCGAATATTCCGAATCCAAATATCGAACGTTACGAACGCAGCATTACTTACTTTCATGTCAGTGATAATCTGTTGAAAGAGGCCACCCAAAGCACTACACTCTCTCTCAATTGTTGCATCCATCTTTGACGATCCGAAACGATTTTGTTACTTGCCCTCAATAAAGTTCTTCCGCATCAGAGTCGTTGGAAAGTTCACTTCTTGTCATCTGCACGAGGATGTGCGGAATTGCCGTAAGAATACTGACGGTCCGTGTAACTCGCCATTTTCGTAACGAACAACGACAAATTTAAAGTAACACGTAAGGAAACACGATCGAGTATATCTACAGAAATTCGACTGTCATGTACGCCACAACAATTGCCTTTACCGATTTGATTGGAAATAAAAGAAATCACTGTCGAAGTGTTACAGGCACGTACTAGGGACGATTCGAGATCATAACATCGATTAGTTTCGCAAGGAAAGATTGTAAACACTAGGAACAGGTTTGTCGAAACAGCGCACTTATCGCGACGATCAAGTGTGACTCGCGTCTGCGTCGATTCTGTTTTCGTTGTAATTGTAATATCTGGACACCCGTAGATCGGTAGATGCCCCCTACGGCGACCCCGTTACAGAACTTCAAATTGAGGATTCGGAGTATATCTAATCGTTACTCAGGGTGAGGGTTCTCTCTCTTTCCCTACCCCTTCGACAATCACTTCCGGAGTGCCGACTATTGAAAGAGGACATCCTGCATCATTGCTCGCTCATTCTGATTGGTTATTCAATGCGACTATGAGCACAGAGGGTTCTCACAGAGATAAAACTCCGCCGTTTTTTTTAAATCAATTTACACTACGCATGCGTCTATAAGTAGAGCGATCATGAACATAGCCACGGAACTTCGTTTCGTACCAGAGAGGATATATGAGATTGCTCATCAAGCACAGATGACGAGATGATATAGGCGGAATAAACTTGAAATCGAACTTGAATATAAATGCATAATAGTAGTCGTATTAAGTTCGTCTAGTTCGTACCATGAATGGTTCGTACCAGAGAGGATATGAGAGTGCTCACGCCCGGGTATTCGATGCCTCCGGTATAGTGCTGCCCCCCACACTATCTTAGCCTGGATCAGCTCCTATGCGTACGGTAGAACGGATTTCCACCTCCCACTTTTAGCCTGGATCAGCTCCTATGCGTACGGTAGAGTGGACGCTTAGTCTGGTTTGTTCGAGGATTTATTCGACGTCTCCGAATAAAAATTGCAATTTTCCATGATTTATACGAGCTTACCAAACACATCTTTTAAACTTTCGTTATTGGCCCAGTCACCGACGAGATACTATTAAAGACTGCCAGCCCCTGTGCTATTCCGCGAGACCAGTAACCGGGCGCGACTGGGCGCGGGGATAACGTGGAACTTACAGTGATCTGATATACCACACCGCTAAAAGTTCCACCACTGACCAGATACTTGTCGTCAAGTAGAAGAAGAATGACATTACTCATTCTGTAATTGCCTGATACCACTATCGCCAACGAGATACTACTTCGTCGGTGTCGGAGGTTCCGCACTCTTTACCTAAATATAACCAGAGAATATATGACAGTGTTCACGCCTGGGATGAACCAGCTTGAATAATACATACATTTTGTTCTGAAGGAAGGTGAAATTGCAAAATGTTATGGAAGACAATAGGTACAGGAATAGAATGTATTGTAAATCAACATAGTTATTAAATATGCAGCTATTAGCTCGATATTATCCTCTATTCATACGACACTAGTAGTTCTTCCAAATAGAGGATAATACCGATTGCCCAGGTCTCACCACGAGGAGGTTGCTGCACAAGAG
>CM052313.1:10740554-10866970 GCA_028455605.1 Lasioglossum malachurum | reverse complement strand
GTAAATAGTGAAATGTATTCGTTCTAATATAGAATCTAACTCTAATTGTAAGACGATTCTTCGGCCAATAGCGATCCCCTACCATTCCCTTCTTATTTAGAGTTAGAACGAATATACAATATAGTTTGCTATATAGCAGGCATGGGCAGAAATAGCACGCGAGCTAGGGAATTCTCGGTGGACGCCTACTATGGTCAATGCGTTTTTTTTTTAAGTGGTTTCCCCTATAGGCCTATTCCACTGCGCGGCAAGATAATTTCGAAAAAATAAATGTGGAAAATTGTATTTATTTCACTGTCAAAATTTTACTGGCAATTAGGAAAGCTTGATTATTTTGCTATTCAAAAAAACTTATTCAAAGAAAGCTTGACTATTCCGTATGTTCATTAGAACTGCATGTGCAAATCGGAAATATCGAAGGGGAAGTTGGACGGTGATATCCGCCTCAAAGACGTCAGCGAGGAATCGCACAGCAGTGTACGCTGTTCTGTTTTTATGCTACGCATTTTCGAAAACGAACATTTAGATCGCGAAATTTCTTAAAAGAGGATATTTCGATTCATTTAAAGTATATATACGGCGTGTGGTAGATACGGGCCTGAGGAGCTCCGCGGGACTACGGCTGCCACGGGGAACGAGACGCGCGGGCGGAAGAAGTAGGCGTCCACCGAGAATTCCCTAGCTCGCGTGCTATTTCTGCTCATGCCTGCTATATAGCCATCATTTGGCGCGCGCACAATTATATCTACATAGAAAGAATAGGCGCGCGCATCGGAATACCTGCTCTTACG
Source organism: Lasioglossum malachurum (assembly GCA_028455605.1). Lineage (NCBI taxonomy): Eukaryota > Metazoa > Arthropoda > Insecta > Hymenoptera > Halictidae > Lasioglossum > Lasioglossum malachurum. The sequence goes on along the minus strand of CM052313.1, from coordinate 10,866,179 downwards.
AAAAAGTGAATTCATATATTCTGCGAGAAAAATATGAAATGAGTGGAATGATGAGTCTGGTATTAAAAAATGATGAATCGTTTTTTAACGTACTACGACAGTATTTCGTACAATCAATTGACGCCATGCCAAGCATTTTAAAAGTTATTACACTCGTTGGAGGAGTTATTGCCGTTACTTCGTATGCGTTTTACCGTGCTCATGGTAGATTCACTTTTAAATATTAAAGAAACGTCAGCACATGAAAACTTAGTCAAATCCTTAATTAAGTATACACAATAGCAATTGCTCAATCTATATTTTTTTAATTGAATTGTAGCACATCGTTATAGAAGAATCACGCGCGAAACAAGACACGATTCAAAAGTTTTTCAGGACATTCAAAATTATAATCGTTCGGTCATTAGGCAACGAAGCATAATCAGCCATAAAGATATGTTTCGTAAATTGGAACACTCTGCTGAGGTAAGCACATAACATTTTGTTATCAAAAATATCAGTATAAACTGTTACAAAAATTATATTTCGATGCACTTATTAAACTGCTTCGATTATTTTAATTTTTTTAATAGAAATGTTACAACACGGTATATGCATTGGAATGTATTGATATAGCTGTTTATTGTCCGCAATTGTTGAATGTAAAGTGTCCAATTACTGGTATAACACCTTTCCATCGAATTTGTTATCACGGCCACACATGCTTAATAACATTTATGTTAGGAAAAGGTATGCATATAGAATACAGAACAAATAATATTTAATGAAATATATAGTTCTAAGTAAATTTGTGAAACAAACATAGGTGCAGATCCTTCTATAGCTACAATAACAGGAGAAAATGCTTTGTGCATGGCTGTTTATTATTTTCTTAATAATCCATTACAAGATGATTTTTCATGTCTTGAACTGTTACATGAAACAGGTTTGTTATTTCAAATACACGGTTCTATATAACACTGGTAAAAAAGATTCTATTGTAAACAGGAAAATGTACTCTTTTTAGGATGCAGATTTGGTGCTAAAAATGAATGGTACGCTATTTTGCTAAAAATGGCAGTTACTAACAAGAATACAAAATTGTTTCAGTGGCTAATTCTACATCAAAAAGCACCATTGTATAACATTTCTAGAAGTTACTCTACACCACCTTAATAATAAGTATAGTTAAAAATAAAAGAGAAAATATATATAACATATGTGATATAAAATGAAATATAAAGTAATATATATTTATATATATATATAATATTATTCAATAAAAGAACAAATATATGTATTAATTTGTTTTCAATACAATTTTATGAAACTGCGTATTTAACATTAATAACATGCGGTTAGAATTAATAAATAATATATATAAATAATAAATATTTTTTGCAAGAATAAAAAGTACTTTTGAAGAATATAAATATTATGTTATGAATTGAATTACTCTTTTTTGTGTTATAATGTGAAATGGTTCCTTTTATTTATAACATAATTATTCTCCTGCTCGCGTGTTCTCCCACAATCCTTATCAATATTAACATAAATAGAAGCATATATACACTTATATACATATATGTACATATCTACTGGTATCAGAGAGTCTATACATATATGATCTCTGCTAGTATCTACAATCTACATATACGTATATTATATATGCAGGCGGAAAAACTTAACCTTGCAACAACGTTACATAACCTTTATTTGCTGGGTTATTCGGACTGTCCCCGGTAAAGGTGTCAGAATTGTCAATTCTAAAAGTCATAGATTCTATATAGCATCTACTATACAATGGCAAACACCGGTTTATTAGTTCTGACGAATCCATCAAAAGTAAAAAAATTATTGCCAATTATTGAAAAGCACGTATTAAAAACTTTGTACATACAATATTTTCCAGAAAAGAACATTTTTAAATCGGGAAAATATGCAGTTACGAATTCTCCACAGCAACTAACACATTATGCTCGAACTATTTCGAATATTTACATTGACACGTCTACGATATCCTCGCTACTAGACATTCGAGTTTTACTGAATAGTATGAAGAACTCGAATTTATCGATAATAAATACGAAGAAGCCTGTGGAAATAGTAATTTTTGATCACAACTATAGTAAAAATGAAGCTGATACATTTATACAGGACTATCTAGCCAACGCTTCTATGAGTTGCAACTTTATCAGCTGGAACGATGATCAGAAACTTGAGAACACAGATGCGAAGACATGCATAGAGGATGGAAAAACTTACAAGAGTGTGGTACTCGGCGGTACATTTGATCGAATACATCATGGTCATAAGATATTTCTAAGTGAAGCTGTATTGCATTGCACGGAAAAACTTACAGTCGGAGTAACCAGTGTGAATATGTTACATGGTAAGAATTCTATACAATGTTATTAAAATGAAAATCTTTGGTAATTTGTTCATGACAATATAACACTTTCTACAGGAAAATTATTATGGGAGTTGATAGAACCATGCTCAAAAAGGATAACTGGTGTTAAAGACTTTTTAGAAGATGTAGATTCAACGTTAGTATACGATGTAGTTGAAATAAACGATATGTACGGTCCAACTAAGGATGATCCAACATTTGAATTAATAGTAGTGAGCGAGGAAACAAAGCGTGGTGGCAATAAAATCAATGAATTACGTATGCAAAGAGATCTGAGTAAACTAGATATTCATGTCGTGCAGCTATTAAAGGACAATGACCATAGAGAACACGAAGAGTCTAAAATCAGTTCCAGCAATAACAGAATACGACTATTAGGAACCAGACTTCAACCTCCTGTATGTATTCACCCTTAGATTGCGAATCTTATGCGTTTGTGATTTATACAAATTTCTAAAGCAATTATGTATAAATACATATTTATTTCATTTTTACTATAAGGAATCTATTAAACGTCTTACTATTGAAAGAAATTTTAATTTCATTGTTCTTTTAGAAAATAGGAGACAAACCTCTGAAACCTTACATTATTGGTTTAGTTGGTGGAATAGCAAGTGGAAAGTCAACGGTAGCTCAGAAATTGGAAGAATTAGGGGCAGGCCTTGTAAATTGTGACAAACTAGCGCATGAACTATATTTACCTGGAAGTCAATGTTTCAATATTGTAGTTGAAACTTTTGGCCCGACAATTCTAGGATCAGATGGATTTATTAATAGAAAAGAACTTGGGAACATAGTATTTAATGACAAAGTAGGTTTACATAAATTAATATTCTTGGCTATCTTATTACTATGTTCAAATTTATGTTTGAGAACATAAATTTATTTCCAGACACAGTTAGACAAATTGAATAAAATAGTTTGGCCCATAATTTTAGATGAAGCAAAGAAAAAGATAAGTAATCTTTATGCGAAAGGGTTTGATATAATTGTCATGGAAGCAGCAGTATTAATTCAAGCCAAGTGGCAAAATCATTGCCATGAAATTTGGATGTGTATTATCCCTCCGGAAGAGGTCAGTAGTGCTTCTTGATTGAATATTCCATATTCAATTTTTTGTATTGGAATTGATTATTTACAGGCTGTAAGACGAGTGATGGACAGAGATAGATTAACCGAAACTAATGCAAAATCACGTATTCAAGTTCAACCTAGTAACGTGGAACAAGTAAAAGAAGCTAATGTTGTCATATGTAGTTTATGGAATCCTGATGTAACCCAAGATCAAGTGCAAAAAGCATGGAATGAATTGACGGATTTCTTAACAATCCAAAAAAAAAGTTAATACAACAAAAGAAACATGTCTGAACGGATTGTAAATTAGGCGTAAATTGCATTTGAATAAATTTATAAGATATTTTTATCAACGTGGGATAAATATTACCGAAGTAATTGTTTGTAGCATATTTGTTAACAAATATAAAATTAGTTTTCCATGTAGTACAATTATACAGGGTATTAAAAAGAAACCATTCAATATTTATATGGTATATAGAACACACTGTGCTGAGTAAAAAAGCCTTAGTGAACATAAACGAAAGGTAAACCGTTTCTGAGATATAAACATTTTTGTTTGCTAACATCATAATTCATTTACTACTGACCTTTTGATATTTACGGAAGATTTTCCACGTGTCCTCCTTCCATTTATACACAACTGACTGATTCCGGATGAAATCTACTGTCGGCATTTGCATGAGGACATTCAAAATGTGGTTTATAAACACTGTAGTAAGCATCGCATGTGATGGATCATTTGCTAGCTGTTGATCATAATGCTAGCAAACAAAAATATTCATATCTCAGAAACGGTTGACCCATGTTTACTAAGGCTTTTTTACTCAGCACAGTGTATTCTATATACCATATAAATATTGAATGTTTTTTCACCACCCTGTATATATATATTGACAGTACAAATATGATTGACTGAACCACAGAATCTAAGAACCATCACGGACCCGAAGGTTTTTCTTAGATTGACTTTTTACTGCATATTACAACATTTAATAAACATATGATTTTATATACTATGTGTATAATGTATATATATGCATTTGTTATTAATAAGAAATTTATAATTGCCATAGGTAATATTTTGGGTATGTAAAGTAATAGTAAAAAATTAAAATAAAAATATTATTTTGCAAATAGTATATTTTCATTTAACATATTTCTCATTTCTTCGTCTTCGTAATTGTACATTTTAGTAACTATTGTACTTATAAACGAAGAAAAATCAGCTTTAAGTTTATTTCCACCACTGTCTACATTACATTTCACATGAGATACTTTCACAAATGTAGAAGCTATATTTACAATAAAATAAGAATGTAATTTTTATAAATTACAGATGACCAAAAGTTAGTAAATATAATAATAAGTGAGTATTTATATATACTTACAAATAATTTTTGATATTTCTGGATTTTTTTTCTCAGGATCATAACAGAGTATAACACATTTGTCTGGACCTAATTTTGTTTGATTAACAAAATAATCGTAAAATTCTTGAATCTGTTTCAAGCATTCATCTGATTTTTCACTGTACATCAATATAACACCATGTAAATGTTTTTTTATAGCTGGCCAACAGTTCTCAAATCTAAAATATTTTTGTATTGCATATTATCTACATTTGGTATTAGACATTGTGAATGAAATAATTATGAAAATAAAATATTGCGGAATACTTGTGATCTCCACTACAATCCCACAACTCAATATCTTTTGTAATATTTTTGTTATTCACATTTATATTCTGTACTTCGAATTCTAATATTCGAACACCTTGTGTAGGATGATAATCATAAGGTATTTCAGTGGCATCAGCAAGAAAATTGGCTATCGTTGTCTTACCACTCTAAAACATATATATCTTTACTAATTTGTAAATCGATAAACAATTTTTAAAAGTGATATCATTTTTTAATTAAAACATTACCTTAACAGGTCCTATAACTACTATTTTTAATGGTTGCATATTTGTAGTGTATTACAGTTCAATATAAATGTCTCACCACAAACTTGAATGTTTTGAGAATTGTTGTCATAGTAACCAATCCTATTCTTGTACATGTATGGGACAAAAAACTATATATATATGTGTGTGTGTGTGTATGTATATAATAATGTCGGTTAAAATTGATACAAACTAACATTTACGATCGAATAAAAATGCATTACAATACTTGTTTTTATAGACTGATTTATTGGGCTACAATAAGATTCTAATATCAGTATAACATTGAAACGGAAATGTTTAAATTGCAAATGGGACCAGTAATATACTATCTACAGAAGTAAACTAGCTAAACATGGTGAATCTTTTTGAAGATGTATATTTTACTGATTTCAACACAATGATAATATACAGTAAAGCCTTGATCTAAGAGAACGGAATTTTATACGATCTACGAGCAGTTTAAACATGCCATGTAATCCGATACGGGGTCGGGTATATTGTGTGAACTATTACTATCCAATTACAAAACTTCTTTATTTTTCATGCTTTTTTATGAGATCAATTTATTTGTAGCATATTCTGATTAAATTGACGTAGTGCGCCTTCGGCCGCGCGGTCCGTGTTTACAGTTTACACGCACTTGTCTTTTCTATATTCGGCGTGGTCGACGGAGTTAAAGAACCATAGGATCTAAGAAACAACACGGACTCGAGGGTTTTGATTAGATCAAGGCTTTTACTGTATTTGTATCAATAGTTGAATCTACTTACAATTATATTTACCTCAGTGGTATAAATATATAATTGTTACATACAATAATTCACATACATTAAAACAACAATCATGATACGTAGGAAATTGCAATTCCCTAATTAATAGGATAATAATTCTCGATAAAATGTCATTTTGTAATAGCTTCAAATTAGAAGGTTGTACAGGGTGGTCTATGATATTTTAACTGACCTTATTAGTCTAATAAAAATATTTCAAGCAAATGTAGTCCTCCGATTAAGAAATTAAAATTATTTTATTTTTCATGTAAGTCTTTTTTATTGAATTTTGATTTGAAACATTTTTAGTGCACTATCAAAACCAGTTCAAATACTACGACTGAATCATGACCACCCTATATGAAATATGCTGCATTTAATCAAAAACAGTTACTTATCATAGAAAGGATTTTTAAATTAACTACAGTAGTATCTATTTAAACATTGATTCAGTTTATAAGAAAGAATACTCTTTAAATATTTCTTAATGTTATAGACAATTGAATATCATACATATTTTCATATATGTACGTGTACACGAATTCTATATATGTATTTATAAATATAATTGAAAAAATCTTATATTATTATTGCAGGTTATTCAAGTTTTAGAATCTCGTCTGCAATATGCAGTTGTTCACACAAATATATAAATTGAAGTCATAAAATTAAAAATTAAGTCATTCTCATATTTAAATGTTGTTGCTTTAAGCCTTAAGCCATTGGATGATCTTGAAGAACTGACGTATTTTCATCTGGGTAGTTCAAAGAATACAAGGCCAAGAGTGCTGATTTTGCAGCTATTTTCTTGGCATCTTTTTTGTTTTTTGCTGTAAAATTATAAAATATAAGTTTGTTATTTATATATGTAAATAAGTACTATTATAAAAGACTTTGAATCTTTATGCAAATTCCTACTTTATACTTAAATTTATGAAAGTTATAGAAGAAATTTTGTTAGACTGTTTTAGAAAATTTCCTATTAATATTCTAGAAATCTACACATGTTATAAATGCATAAAAAACATCAGTCTAGTTATTAATGTCTATAGCAAATATGCAATATGTTACCTGTTCCTGTGTATTCAACACCATCGATTTCTACAGCAAGTGTAAACATTGTGTTAGGTGGATTACCAACACGATTGAGTTCCACATAAGTTAAACCTGGTCTCATTTGGTTTAATAGCATTACAGGGTGTATATTTGTGGCATTCGGTGGGAGTTCTTTTTGAACTGGAGCTTTTGGAACATGTGCTATTTCCTTCTTAACTCCCTTCACAGGCGATGGCAATCCAGGTCTTGAAACTGGGACTGATGTACCTTGATTATGCCATTCAAGAAACAGTTTATACAAAGCAAAACTAGCCAAAGAACTCCATGGAATTTCATCGGTTTCGTCTACATTAGTATCCATAGGTGTTGGACCTTCTTCATTATTATCATCCTTTGATACAATTGATGAGTCTGTCGATTGATTTAACAAACCATCTGATTCTGCATCAATACGTGCCTTCAAAGATGCAGCGGTCATTTTTTCGAGCAACAAAGCTTTCAGTGCATTTTCAGCAGCATTTTGTCGTGCAAGCGGCTTGGATAAGCCTTGTCCAACATAGGTTTTTCCATCAAGCTGTTATTAATAATGATGAATTAAATTTCAAACTATTCATAGTATTTTTGTAGATGCATGAAAATTAGAGAAATGCGAATATCCGAAAATGTCGGTACCCGATGGTAGAGATGAGTCAAATTTTTTAAAAATTTGGGGATCCCAAGAATATTAGGGTTCTCGAATACTTTTGAGAATAATGCTGAACATTTTTTGAGAATCTCGATACATTCGAGAACCCGAATATGCTCGGGAATCCGAAAGTTTTCGAGACATTTTCGGTTCTCGCACATCTCTAATGACAATACATTATTTGAAATACCTCCGCGTGAACGAGATAAAGAGAGTTTGGCATTCCTTGGGTTTCAGGGAACGTAAACTGTACTCCAGCTTTCATTTCATTCAGTACCATAATTGCATTCTTTGGTTGCAATGTTTTCCTTAAACGTTGATTCAAACGAAGTCGCTTGAGTCTTTTGTTTACCCTAACTGAATGCATAAAATTGGTTTAGCATGTAAAATTTCAAAATTATATACTGATTTTCTTTCCCAGAAGTATCAGAAAATAAAGTGTTCACAAGTGTTATTAAAAATGCTATAGCTCAACAATAAAATATCGGAGCACTTGGCAATTGAAATTTTCAAATTTGCGCAGTGATTTGTCATCATTGTAACGAATTCTTTTTTTAATCAATATGTTGTAATTACATTTTGATTGATAATACACTTCTCCAACAATCAAGAATACTTACATCCAGGTACTTTGCGTCTCCATCTTGGTTGTTGTTCTTGCATATCAACATCGGTATTCTCAGGCACTTGATTGTCAATCTTCAAATCAGAAGTATTGATTGTCGCTGGTGGTGTAGGATTGGAATTGTTTGGTAAAGGCGTAGTAGCAGGAATTGGTGGTTGAGAAGTTGGAGCAGGATTACTTTGCACAGCTGGTGTAGCTTGTTGCTGTGTATGAGATGTCTGTTTTAGAATTGGCTTTAATCGCTGAGGTTGGACTGGAGTTTGTAGTTGCACTTGAGGTTGAGTCTGTGATTGTTGTTGAGGTGGAGGTTGAGGTTGTGGAACAGGCTGAGGTTGGGATTGTAATTGAGATGGATTTTGTTGCTGCGGTGGTTTAATCTGTTGCTGTGGTGGTTTAATCTGTTGTTGCTGCTGCTGCTGTTGTGGTTGCGGTTGTTGTGGTGATTTTCCTTGTTGTAAATTCCTCGATGCAATTTGCTGCTGCTGCGGTTGTTGTTTAAATGCTTGTACATTTTGTGTATTTCCTTGTTGATAATTGCTTTGCTGATTAGGAGAGGGTTGTGAACCTTGGAAGCCTCCTTGGTTAAACTGTAAAAAAGAGGGTGGGTCGCCGCTACACAAGGAACCTCTACGGTTGTGCTATCCCACCAAGGTCTAGCATCGTATGTGTACTCGGAAGCAATCTAATGCTACCCCCATAACTCATACCAATACTTTTGTGGCCAATATTTTTTCATTTATAACTGAGCCGTGTTTATGAAATGAAAACACTTTAGCTACCTGAAACCTATTAACCGTATGACTTTGCAATCATAGAAATAATAGGCCCTTTAAATGATTTGTGTTATGTCTGAAAGAAGCTTAATAAAATTTTCTTTTAAACAGTACTCTAAAGTGAAATCGTTAGATTACTTTACTCAAAACAATTTGTTGCCATATGAATCAAATTATTACTGCTATTAAACAGTCCTCTATACTCTATACTATGCCTTTGATTTCTAAGAACTGTTAAATAACTGTCGGTAGATGAAGTATTAAATAATAAAAAAATATATACTATAAAAATATATTCATATATCACCATGAAAAGTAGAAAGATATAGCTGCATTGAAACAAATAATGAATACTATAAGGAACAACCGACTTTATCTTTCTGAATATATGTGTGTATACCTTGAAAACGTATGTACTCATATGGCTTGTAAGCCAATTTGTAAGTTACATTGTCTAAACATCAGTTCAGTACATTATCAAAAATATGGCCTGTAGCAGGCTATGCTATGTGGGTAACTGACGAACTAGTCCCTGGCTGAATAGACCTCCTCGGTATTGTTGTATAGCTACTAGTTCCTGCATTGCAGGGGAGGGGAAAGTAGGGACCACTAATTAGTACATGCAAATGGCTGAAATATTGGAAACAACTACACAGATCGATCGCGAGGAATATAAAAAATAATGACCTGAATTTTCTATATTGATAGAATTTACAAATGAAAGCATAACGAACTTTCATGATTTTGTTATTTGGTTATAAACAAATTATCGAAAATATTTATTATTAAAATAAAGTAGAGAATAAGGAAAAATTAATTCTTATTTGAAAAGGTGCTACTCGACTTGGTTCAAAATAAATAACTTCTCCATTTTTTATGGATACTCCCTAAAGTCCTGTATATTTTCTTTTTATTATATTTGTTTCTCGTTTTTTTTTAGACGAAGAAAGGTAATATCAAAAATGTGAATAGACAATACCTTTAAAATCGATTCAGAATCATTTTGTTGTTGTTTCAATAATTTAATTCTAGCTATTTTCAGAAATACTACATATATTTGTACTTAACTTGTATAGCAAAAGTAATATATCATTAATATTATCATCTTAATGAATATACATATGCTTATGTGTATGAAACACTTTGTAATAGATTTCTGGTATACATACCAAATGATATTTTAGCGTGGAAAGAAACTTTGATATAGTTTGGTATACGTACCAGAATACATATTATCAAAAAATGCTTCCACTATTTGCACTTGTATACTGAAATTCTTTGTTCGTATACATATCTATTAAATACATGTACATTTTATGCTATAGAAAAATATGTGCTCATTATATATATATATATTAGAAATTGTCTTAAAATTAATGTTACCTACTTTTTATTAGATTACGAAAATTTTCAATGTTCAAATAGAAGCAAATAGTTTTAAAGTATCACAATGGAACAAATGAAATCTCCATTTAGTTTTCAATGAATCTTCTTGTATAAAACAAATCTATTTAGTCTTTACTATTTAAAAATGTAACAGGCAACATTTACTTTTATATAAATATTTCTGAATCCACAAATTGAAATCATATACAACAGATTTTTGATGTGGAACATGAAAATTGCTATACGTATCTGGATTAAATTTTTTCTGTCTAAAATTATATGTTAACCTAAGGTAACAATTTATATAAAGCCACAATTATTTGTACAAGTATTTCCTAAATTTATGTAAGATACTACTGTACTTATATTATAGTAAAAGTAACGAAACTTACTGCATTTTGAGCTGGGTAATTCAATGCTGGATTCTTTTGGTTTCTCGCTGTAAACATAAATTTTAGGAAATTATTACACTGCAACATTGTAATCGAAATCAATATTTGTGTTCAAGTTAATGAATTTGATGTATTACATTTTTTTACTATTTATAAATATGTACTGTATATGTTCATACAGATATATATGAAATACATGATATGAAATGCATAATACATATATTTACATACATATATACGCGTACGTATTTTTTTTTATATGGAAATATATATAAACATTATCCCAAATACGATGTTTCTAATACTTGTATAACATCATTTTGGATCTTTAAAATTTGGTGTAAAATTAAGGCATACAATAAATGTGTAATAATGATTATTGAAGTAATATCCGATCAGAGACGCCATTCTCGAAAAGCCGGTGTATAGAATATTGATTTTTTTCTATTAAAAGAATTCGCGTATTTATAGCATATCTCAGTTACATACAAATTTCTGTAAGATATGTAATTCTCTATTCACAGATTACATACTGAAGACTTACCGTTAGAGTAGCCTTGGCTTTGTCTGCTTCTCGTATACATATTGACTTTTAACTTTTAATTCAAATCACTTCGGATACGATTCAGAGTAAAATACTACGTATAGAATGCGTATTTTTACTATACTTAATTCTGAGACATAGAATTCAACTACTTTACAAGAAATACAGGCACAATTTAGGGTTCTATACAGTGTGATTCCCACTGGTCACGTAAAGGGGAACAATGAATTACAGTCGCGTTACAGAGAAGAAGGAAATGACGTTGTTTACTATTGTCGGAAGTGGAAGTTCCGCCATTTTACTCATTCTGCGCATGCTTTGATCATTGAGTTATGTAGAATGGAGGGGGAAATAGGACTATATATTATAGAAAAAATAACGCAATTATCTTCTAAATTATACATTACTTATTGGAAAAAGGTTTCGAAGGAAATTTTTCTGCTTCAAGAGGGACATCTTGAGATGGCTATGAGGCTTTCAAAATCTCGGGGCAACCGTTGGTTTTTTAAAATGGAACTGTATGTTTTTATTTAGTCAGACTTGTTCCATAACAAATTCATCAATCTAAATATATTTGTGTTTGAAGGTCACTCAAGGTTGTTTATTGCTGTTCAAATTGTAGAAATTGTCCCCTATATTTCCTCTATTCGAAAAGACATCCATATGAAGACATCCTTGCACATCGATACAAGGATTTATTTTGTCCCTAGGGGAGAGTTCCACCAGAGAGTATCTCTGGTTCCACCCTCTAATAAATTGCTCATGTGCTCAACTAATAATTGCTAATAATGATTCACATGAAATACTCCTGTGAACGAAATTTTGACAATGTTCAATAAATTCGTACAAAGGATAAAAATTTTATTTTGCCCGTTTTTTCCTCTTAAAAATTGCGCAACCAATGATAATTCACGCGAAATACTTCTGACTAAATTCTTACTAAATAATAAATTGCATATATTTAGTATGGGTGTATAAATACTCACGTGAAGAGTAAAAAATGTCTAATCAATATAGGTCCTAAAAGCAATCCTGTCCCTGTAAAATTAACTTTTGTTATGCATTTATACTGCTCTATATCATAATGGTTCTCTTCGTAACGCATAGACATGACTGAAGATTTGTACTACGACTTGTGTTTACAACCTTGGACTGATACTTCCAACTTCTCGGCGTCGGAAACAAGAAAATATGGTCATGATATCGAATGCTAATGAAAAATAAAAGTTGATGTTTTATAGGATAAAGATTGCTTTTAGGTCCTACGTTAATTAGACACTTTCTACTCCTCTCTGTGGGTACTATAAGAGTCCTATAAGTATCGGACCTTTTTTTTATCACCCTGTATGTGTATAGAAACATAGAAGTTGATCAAATTATAGGACTTTGAGTCAAGGAATTTATATTAATTACTTTTATCATTGCAGTAATAGTAATAACATATTTTACAAGATTTAATCATTTTCTATCTTAATATACTTGTAGTACACTGCAATATAAATTTAAAGCAATCCTTCCATTTCTTGCATAAACTGCATGTATGCGTCGTCTTTAGTCTTAGGTTGCGTCGTTCGCAATGGTTGCGTTTCCGGTATTCTTTCTGCGAGTCTAGATAAAGTACTTGGCTTTTTCTTATCGTCTCTTTTCACTCGAAGAGAAGTAGGTAAAAATCGTGTAACATCGGCAGCCAAATTTCGAATTTGTGGCTTCGCTTCGATGGTTGTGGTGCTTTTCCCGTCCTTGTCTTTCCTATTAATCAATTGTGGCGCAGCAGAAAGAACATTAGGTGTTTTGGGTTGTGATGCAGTTCCCGATTGTGTTTGCATTTGAGGATTTCCTATATTCGTCATATTCGATAGATTTGGCATTTGCATTTGTGGTGGAGGCATTCTAGGCATACTCGGTGGACCAGGTCTAAGCATCCTCGGCATTCCCGGTGGGGGACCTAAATATCAAATTTAACGATTAAAATGAATTTTCTTTTGTTCGTGTAACAACGAGACTTAAGTGTAACACGTATAAGGTTGCTACATATGAAATGTGCGATCTTAGAATACAAATATTACAAAGCATTTTGTTTAAGAAATAGTATTACAGTCCACAGGCTTATTATAAAGCACTTTGAGGCATAAAGCTGATCCTCTAAATTCTATGTCAAATTTTAACTTAGGTGCCTAATTTTACTTTTAAATAAATTTTATTTCAACATCAATCAATACGATTGTCATGCATACCTTTTATATGTTTGGAAAAACATAGTAATGATAGCATTACATAAATTTTGGTAAAAATATGGTGATTAACACTAAACCTACCAAGCTTTAAAAGTAGCCGGTACATGTTGCGTTATAAAAATAATAAGATTGAATTTATTTGAACTTTGTGCGATTCATATTACAATATCTGAGCTATTAAATATATTTATTTAATCATTTACCACGAAAGCATCTTTATAAACAATAAAAAATCTGGAACCAGTTATTTGACCAGTGGTGAAAGGTTTAGTGTTAATCAACGTGTTATTTGTTGGTGGTGAAAAAGCTACAAAATAGAGATCGCAATCTTGAAAAAGAAGAATGTACATACAATCAAGAAACTTGAAATTCATTGACAGAATACGTTGATTACAATGGTGCTTACTTTGATGAATAAATTTTTTCAGAAAATAGTTGCGTTTGTTTAACGTTACTGTTAAAAATCGGACATTCGATATGCAACAACCTAGTATAATGTCCTTACCAGGAGGTAACCTGAGTCCGATGCGAGGTGGTGGAGGTGGAGGCATTCTTAAATGCAGAGGCGGCGGCGGTGGTCTATACATTAAAGGATGAGGTGGCATTCCCATAGGAGGCATGGTATGAGGTTGAGTATGTTGAGAATGGGAATGTGAAGATGTGTGTTGATTATGATTAGAAGAGTGATCCGATGCTCCTGGAGGTTCAAGATCTTCTTCTTCTATTTTATTATTGCTAGATTTGTTATTAGACTTTGAATTAGATTCGTTCTCTGCTTCGAGCAAAGATAATCGAGCATTCAAGTCCTGAGCTCTTTCGGTTTCCCGTTTTTTATGGACGACTTCCATTTCACGCATAAATTGATCGATATCTTGACCCGCCATAGCCAACATCTTCTGCTGTAAAGTCGTTGGTTTCACCTTCGACATGTCTCTTTCCTTTTCTTTCTCTTTATCTGTTTCTTTCTCTTTATTGTCCGATTCTTGCTTGTCTTCTTTATCGTCTGCAAATCGGATTGTCCTGGACTTTTGCAACGGTTCTTTACCCTATGTTAAAATTACACGTTTATTATACGATAATAATAAGAGAGACTTTTTAAGTATCTACCTTGTCAGGTCCATCCTCTTCGTCGCTAGATAAATCTGGTGGTGGGAACGGTGGAACACCTGGCGGTTCTTTATTAGGAGCTAACATTGGTATAGACGGGGATGTTGCGTATGCACTTGTTTTTTTTAGAATACTTGGTGGTATTGGTATGTTTATGAGAGGATGATGTTGAGGTAAGTAATGTGGATGCGGGGGGTACATATGAGCTGGTGGCTGTGGCATGTCTGGCAAAGGTATTTGCGATGTTAAAGAACCTGAAAAAATATTACTATTCAGAGATTTCAGGCTTTCACAGCCTGGTATCATAGTTCTTCATCATCAAAAGCCTTAACAGTGAGAACAGATATTACTATTGTAATACAGATAGAAAAATTTGTTATAAATTAAGACATAAACATTTAAATATACCAGGGTACATTCGGGATATATCGTTGCCAGCCGAAGGTAAAGGAATTTCGTCGACTTGTACTTGTTGTGCATGACGCACAGCTTCAAAATAAGAAACTAAATCTATTCTTCTACGTTCGTACTGTATTAATTGCTCTTTCAACTCTGCCCATTTCTCTTGATCGTCCTTCGCCTAACAAAAAATATTATATATGTATTATATCTTCTAGAAAATTTTTGAATTTGAATTCAATCTTACCAATAACTTTTGAAGGAAATTAATATATATTATTTCAATAGTACTTACATACATTTTCAATACACGATCTAGAGTCTCCTTCAGCTTTTTCCTTTTATCTTTCAAAACTTTCTCATTAAGTGGAGGAGGCTGCATAACATTATACTCTAAAAATAATGCATTCAAGATAAGAATTGTTAACAGAATTTTTTATAAAAAGTTGTGCACCAAAAAAATTGTGGAGAATGGATGTCTATAATAATTATATAAAAAGCACTGCAGCTTATACTAACCCATTTGATCTATCTTTTCCATTTCTTCAATGATTTGAGCAGGATCTTTGCCCTTTAAAACAGCAGCTCGTACCAGCTGTCTTTGTTTTTTATTCTTTTTTAATTCCTTCTTACGTGCTTCTTTTCCTGTAAATACATAATAATTAATTAGCGATTGTTTAAAGAGAAGTAAACTGTTAGGTTATGATATTTACTAACGTGCTTGATCTGTGGGATTCATGTATTTCCCACTTTTCGTGGTGTTGATTGAACGCCGACCCATTTTTTCGTAATTAATAACACTTGCTGCACTATAGTTTTATATTATTCTTTCACAAATGTTGTATTTCACTATCCATTATTTACATTCATTACAACCAGAGAGGATACAAGACAATACAAGAGGATATGAGACTGCACACGCCCGGGTTTTCGATCTCTCCGGTATAGGCGGTATAGTGCTGCCCCCACATAAAATCCTAGCCTGATCAGCTCTGATTGGCTCTGATCAGCTCCTACCGCTTCTACAGAGAGGATATGAGCACAGACGAGATACTATTAAAGACTGCCAACCACTATTCTATTCAGCGATACCAATAACCGGGCGCGACTGGGCGAGGGGATAACGTGGAACTTACAGTGATCTGAAATACCACAACGCTAAAAGTTCAACCACCGACGAGATACTTGTCAAGTAGAAGAAAAATGATATAGCAGAATGCTCACATTACCCATTCTGTAATTAACTTATAGTACTATCACCAACGAGATACTATCTCGTCGGACCCAGAGCACCAGAGATTATATGACAGTGCCCGGGGTGAACCAGCTAGAATTATACATATTTTTTGTTCCGAATGAAGGTGAAATTGCAAAATGTTATGGAAGACAATAGGTATAGGAATAGAATTTTTTGAAAATCGACATATCTATTAAATGTGCAGCTATTAGCTCGATATGATCCTCTTCATAAGAGGACTTCATAAGACACTAGAAGTTCTTACAAATAGAGGATAATACCGATTGCCCAGGTCTCACCACGAGGAGGTTGCTGCACAAGAGACCTGAAGAGACCCGAAAGGGAGTCAGAACGAATGCAATATTCCTTCTGGCTCCCTTTCTTACAACGACAGACTTATACTATATTACGCAGATATGTCGAGTAATTATCGCGGAGCAAAAGGTGTGAATCGGAGAAGAAGTCTCCGATCTACGATCAAACGAGAATCAGGCAGAAGGCTCCGATTCTTTCAAAGTGAGAAACAAAAGCGAACCAGAGCAGAAGGCTCTGGTTCGAAGGTGACGCGGCGCGTACAATGCTTGCAGCCCAACTCCGGCCAGAGCCGATACCCGACGTGTCCTCACCAAGAGAAATGGCCATGAGAAGTGTTCAAACGATATCCCATTTCTCCACCAACTACCTGTTACCAAGCAACGCAAAGCGTTGAGGTGAACACGGGTAGAATACACGAGTGCACAGGTCTCAATGAACCACCTCTCTCAATGAATCGACGCCGAATACCGACTCCAACCGGTCTGGTACACACAAGCAAGGTTCGACACAGCAGAAGGCTGTGTCGGAATCAAGAAAACGAGCAAAGTGAAGTTACGGCAATAATTACTCGACATACCATATTTACTAAAAAGACTAAATCGCAAAAGAGGGAACAATCAAAGCAGAAGGCTTTGATTCGCAAACAAGAAACATGAGCCTGTGCAGGAGGCTCAGGTTTGGGGGTGACGCTAAGACAATAATTGCTCTTAAATAAAACTAACTTAAGAATACGCCGCAGTCTTCTTGGTTTGTCCTCTCCTTGATATGTCCTCTTCTTGGTGTGTCCTCTTCCTGGTGTATCCTCTTTTTGGTGTGTCCTCTTCTTGGTGTGTCCTCTTCTTGGCGTATCCTAACTAAAATAGACTAATAATAGTTAGACATGACAACACATAACCCCGCACACGAGTGCAAGCCTATAGGCGATTCGGGTAGCCCCAGGGACGCTACTCCCCGTACTCACTCACGGCCCCATCCGTGAGTGAGCCCCTGAGGGACCACCGATAGGAGGAATACCAATTTTAATTAAGAAATATACATTTGGAGAAGACTCAATACCGAAAATTTCAATGGAAATTGTTATTAGCATATTAGAGGAAATAATTGATGGTATTCGTCGAATGAACAGTTGAAGGACAAAACAGGATTATTAAAGGTAGGCCAGGATAGGCCAGGATAGCTGTAGATGACCTCTGATCCACCTCTGGTAAGTCGCTGGCGTCCCTGGTCCGTCTGGTCCTCGTGGTCCCGGAGCCCGACTGCTCGCGCCGGCCCCCCCGCCCCGACTGACTGACTGACGGCGGGCTCTCGCCGTGCTCGCGCGGCACCCCCCACCCCACTGAATATCGATCGACGTCGATCGCCATGACAATTATTGATAAATTTATTATTTATAGCTGGTTAATGTTTATAACAATTCCATTTTACAGCGATGCAATCCCTTGGCTATCTGACCACCTAATTTTTTAATAAAAGTGGCTAATAGTATTCGAGATACGGAATAACTTTTAAACTATGAACATTCGCACGCATTAATTTATTCAATACAATTCACAGATAAGTATATTATTTCTGGCTGTTTAATGTTCTTCGAAACCTGCTTTCCGGTTTTCTTATAAATTGCAAGGCGATTCCGAGCCGTTTAATTTCTGTATATTTCGTACAATAGACACCGATGAGGCATAAGAACGCGGTCTAGAGTTTTTGCCTCATCGCCGCGGTGATATCAGCTGTGCGAATTCGACAACAACCGACGAGGTGATCGACCGCCGATGTAAACCTCGTCGGATCGACAGTTCTCGAACCCGTCAAAGCGTCTCGTGGGCCATCGCATCACGTTTTCCTTACTCCAATTCCGTTACCCTATTCCTTTGTCTCCTTCGCAGCACCATTTACTAGGTCATTACGGTATGAATTATGTATGAAAATTCCTTTTTTCGTTAAAAAATTTTGGCGCCTCTCCTGGCAATAGTCCGCGCCTCCCAGGTTGCAAACCGTTGTCCTACTATGAAATGCTATTCTCTATCTTTAATGTGAGCTCTAAAACGTTCGAAAATTCTTACGAGAATGCCCTGCAAAAATTAACTAAAAAAATCCACTCAAAATCAGGTCAATTTTGTCCGAGCGGACAGCAGGGTTTTCTTGATATTTCCATATGTTTTTCTGTCACAAAGTGTTACCCTCCACTTTTAATTTGAACTCTCAAACGTCTGCAATTTCGTACGGTAACACTTTCTAAAATCGACTCGAAGAATTCCCTTTGCACCCTAAAGGAAAATTTGTCGTAATTGAAAAAAATGTTCAATATCAGTTCGATGTAACTTGACGTTGTGATCGGTGACCTTTCTTAACTAGAAGGCTAAGAGTAACGTGTACACATATACTGTCGTATATGTAAGCGTGCTCTATAAACCGACTGAAAGAGATTTCCAGTCTGATCTTCATTAATGAACCGCATAGAATTCAAAGATAGAGGTCCTGGCTTTCGAGGACGTGTTAGGAGGAGACACGGAGGTCTCGATCCAGCTGAATCACGAAGCCGTTGCCCGATCATGCCGATCGCTGGCATTCAAATGCCAGCTCTTTGTTTGCCTGTTTCCAGCGGCAAGATTATACTGGAAAGATGACTGCTGTGCAGGTAAAGGACTGGTATTCTGGATTACTTGCATATAATGTACCTTGTGTAATATCACACAAAAATTTTACATATTCAACAAGTCAATGGAACATGTCAGCAGAGGATCATCGTACACAACCAAAGTTTGGTCAAACGAGTCAACTGAAAGATGATAGGGTAATTTTTGAGGATTGAGATTGAGAGGATCACGCTCTCTGCTACGATTTTCCATAGTCTTCTGGTTCGAAAGCTCACGATAAACTCCTCTGCTGATTTATTATACTAGATCGCCCCCGAAGTTTGCCTCGAATACCATCTGAACGCAAACTCATCTCGCTCGGGACTTACCTTGTTTAGCTTTCTTTCAAGTTTTCTTGACTGGAAAGATGTGTTAGCCGATTCTGCGACACTAACTTTGAATCACGCCGCAGCGTGTGTCGCAAATCACCTTTTATTGCGACGAGCTATTACCGGCTCCGATCCACGGACAGCAGTCATTGTCTAAGCCGGTGATTTATGTGAGTGCAGCGTGAGAAAAAGAAGCGGGGCAAGGGGAAAAAGGATCCGACGTGATGGAACCTCGTATGATTCACCGATCGACGAGGATGGAATTTATTCTGCGAACATGTATGAAACCTAAACAATGCGCGAAGGTTGTCCTGTCGATTCCACGGGTAATTAACAAGTAATAATCAAGAAACACAGATAAAAGAATCCCATGCAGATGAGCTGTGTTTTAGCGTGGCGAGAAACGGCCCTGACCGAATTATGCCCGCAATGAAGCTTTTGAACGAAACGATCGTTACCAGCTCCCGTCTGCCGACTGTTAATATTAATCAGTTAGCATTGTCATTGATAATAACGCTCAACGTTTGCAAATGCGTCCCACGTCTTCGAGCACAATTCATAATTACAATATTCTCGTAAGTGATGAAGTTGATGAACAAATAAAGCTTGTATAAATTTGTAGATAGCACTAATACATTCATATTGCTCATATTAATATTTGTTCAATTTTTAAAACAGAGTAAATGTTATCCACTAACGTCATTTTTTTGCTCCTCGAAAACATTCAAGTTGTTTGATCCAATTTTTAAAGAATGTATTCTGCATATGAAATTCCAACAATGATACTAACGAGGTTCTGAGCGACATAAACGAGTTTTCATAAAAATCCATGTTATTGCGTTTCGAAGGATGATCACATATTCCTGAATCTCGCAATATTCTCGATTTTACAGCATACAAGTGCCGGAAGGTTTTTACCTTCACTTAATAGCACGGATCACGCATGCGGAATCATAGTTCTGCCATCATCACGTGGATACAAATAAGTACAAGATGGAGTGTTCTGTCTACCGTACGCTGGAAAGATAAACACGGACAAAGTGTTCGTTATAACAATTTTATCCTGTGAAATCATAATTACTAAATTTCACGGGTTGTACGCGTTACAAGTTGTTTAACTTTACGCGAAATTGTGCATTCCTATGTTTCGTTTAACATTTTATTTCAAGCATCGTGTAATCAACTTGTCACGAACGATTTCTGTGCAAATTCGAAGATATTAAATCGTTCGAGAAGTTCGTACCGAAATGTTTTTTCTCAAGATGACATTACACTTTCTCTAGACAAGAATAAATAAGATTGGTTAATTTTTTCCTTAATTGATAACGTTTCTTTTTACGAAGCAAATGCTATTTTTGGGACCACCAGCTTTGGAGGTTCATCATTTTGTAAATCTTAGTTAGTAGTTCAGGAGATATTTCAATTTGAATAACTCTAAAACACCATTACTCTTGTACTAACAATAAGACGTTACACAAGTAAGTAAACGCTAACGCCTTAGCACAACAGTAATGGTGTTTTAGAGTTATTTAAATTGAAATATCTCCTGAACTATGTACTAACTTTTCGACATATATAGGTTAGTACCTGTTTATAACGAATGTCCAGCTGCATCGATTGATGTATTAAAAAATACTTCATTCCATTTAAAAAAATGAAGGTGACCTTCAAATCTTTAAAAAAAATTACATGAAAACAAACATTTTTTTGGTATCGTATGAGCCCCATTTTACCATTCAACTTTGTCCTTCAGACATTTGACGTATCTTTGAAAACAACAAAGATATTTGAGATGGCAAAATTAGGTGACCCACCCTGTATATATAGAGATTTATATCTCCTAAAGGCATAGGCTGTTTAAAAATTTTTTTTTAAATATTGCATTGTTATCCAGTTCCGAGCTATGTTTAAAATTTCTAGTCTCTAGCTCATCGGGAAGTTAGTTTAAAATCAATTGCAAAATTTGTACCGAACAGACAGACAGACAGACAAGAAAGCGAGCTAATAAAAACGTGGTAAAAACCACATAATTGCATTCGAAACCTAACGTCGTTCACAATTAACAGGAATTCAAGATCGTTGGGAAACGTTCTTTACGCGCGGGTTGGAAACCCTTGTTAGCGAGGCCGCTAACTCGTTCAGAAGTTCAGTTAGCCGTACATTCTTCAGGTACGTTCGCGCGAAACTTCTTCTTTTTCACGTGCAGTCCCCGGTGTCGTTACATGGGCTACAGCCACGGAGATATTTCGAGATGTCGATGTAATCTCGGTGAAATCCCTTCCTGGTCGCAAGCCAAGAAAATCGGTCCTTAGGTGTCCTCCTCGTCGTTCAACGAAGATGACGCACTGTGGCGTACTTCGCTTCCGGATGCTACAAAAAAAAAGATAATACTTCTTATTGTTAGTTAAAGTCATATATGTATACATGGTGGTCCACTTCACGATAGAACACCATACAAATTCTCTCAAAACTTCTGTAAATTTGAAGAGTCCACATTCAAGTATGTATTCAATTTGTGTTTCAAAGTCTAGCTAAACACACATGAATTCTTCTAAATCTTTTAAGAGCTTACATTAATACAATCAATTTTTATGTGAAAGTCTAGCCAGGCTGAATTCTTCTCTAAGAGTTCACATTGAAATAATTAATTTTTATATGAAAGTGTCTAGCTAGAACAGAATTCCTGTTATTTTCCCAACATTATCCGTCATATTTCTAATAAAACTATTATTTTGCAGGTATATTTCAAGGAGAATTTCAAGCAAATGCTCAATTAACTGGCAGCAACAGATTTTGTTCATTATCAGAATACTTGAACAGAAGAAACTAACATAATTAACGCAAACTCTCCCGGAGAGATCGATCGAATTATTCTTGCCAGCGCCTACGCACTTCGGCTCGCAGGACATTAGGTCAGCGATCGCAATTGAATTATTCCGGTGATCAATTAAACGTGCACGCAGCGGCCGAGATATTCATAACTAGTTACTGGAACGACGTAGGTGTAAATAAGCATCGCAATTTGTCCGACGAGATTGAATTCGCCGGGCAGCGTGCCTACGCGATGGAATTTCGCGAAACACAATAAATCAGAGTTTCCTTGCGTTGCGTTCGGCATCACGCTACCGCGACCTGGTCTCTATAATTATCTATAATTGAAGTATTTCGTTAACAAATTCTAATCAGAGAGTTTCGGTTCGCAGAGAGTTTCGCGAACGCAAACAGAAGAGTAATTGCTGAATGACTCGAGTCTATTCACTTACAGCCGCGGCGCGTTGTCGGGTCCGTAGTATTTTCGACTTCGATCAGTCGAATCTGAAGGAATATGCATAATGGTTTATTTTTTATACGTACACCGTGGAAAATAGACTACCTTTATGTAAAATAGAAGTCGACTGTATAAATTGTAAGGAACAGGAGCCAAACAGACGTGCCATTGCTTTCGTAGCAGTTGTAATAAGATTAAAATTGTACGAATAGCCTTAAATCGTCGAAATTTGATTTCTGTGTCCGAGTCTCGTTCGTTCGCGGCGCGGCACGGCGATTCAGTCGCCTAAACAGTGGACAATACTTATGTCACTGTACTATTTCGCAACATGTTGCTTGCGTACCGTAAGAAAAGTGTGCGTCGCGCGGCTGCTGTTTCTGCCGACGGCTCTGGAATCCAGAAATCGAGAAATCGCGGAGCTGTGCTTGCCATGTGCCGAGATCCGAAGCGGTAGAGCGGTTGCTTCCATAACCCGCGGGTCAGGAATCCCAATAAAAATCGCCGCGTGAGTTTCTCCTACTTATAATTATCATCGATTAATTGCATCACTCAACGGAAGTGCGCGGCCAACCACACAATCTGTCTTTTGGTGCTCACATCTTTCGTCACTCGTTAGGAACGCTCGCATATTGGAAATGCTCCGAGCAACTCGGCCTTTTTGTGTCGAATTCTTTCGCACTGTCAGAAATAACAACGATTTATCACTTCCCTCCTATCGCATACATTCACATGATGCGTTCTCGAACGAATTACTTGTAAACGCAAACGAGATACAGATATTTCTTTTTTTTCAGTTCACACTTCTCTTGGTAATCTAATTTCGTAGCAATTTTAAAGCTGTGGTATTTAACGGACACTAAATAAACGAATGTCCAAGAAGTCGATGAAGTCATCGACTCTTGGAGTCTTAGTTGCCCAGGCTGGTTTAATTGACGGTGTGCAGAAAGTTTCTTCGCGGTCGGCGAGGTCAGAAAGAAATAGTTGAACTGTACAATCTAAGAAACAGCACGGACCCGAGGGTTTTTCTTATATCGAACATCCACTGTGTGTACATAATTGTGTTACTTGAACACTGCGCAACGAACATAAATAGTACTTCGAGTTCGTTCAATTGTTTTAGTGGCCGTTCGAGTACGTTGAACACTCGCACAAGAACCCCGACAAAATGATAGCCTTGAGTATTTCCTTCCACATCCATGTTTTTCAATGCTAGATTTTGCAAAGGTCTCGCTGCGAAACGCGCGAATCGACTGCGGTCGCGGTTTCGGTATAATCGAACGTTTGCCTCGCCACGCAACAATGACACCGGATGATTTTGTTTTTACCGATTTCGTAACGGACACCGCCGCACCGTTGTCGAACAGGATGGTAGTTAAAGTGGCAAAGCATGAAACGCTCGACTTCGGCTCTGCTGTATCCGTAAGTCGAGGGAGCGCCAGGTGAAAAGGTTTTCTCCTAAATGCCGAACAATCCTGTCCTGCGATCGATGTTCGATATTGTGTCAGATTTGCACAACGGTGCTGTCTTCGTCCCATTATTCGCAACGGTCGGCTTACCATTTTCACAATCTGTAATAGCTTCGATCCTAACATTCAAATAATATCGCCTTATTGTTTCTCTCCGCGTATATCATTTTTGCAAATCGCGCATTGTTCTACGGACAATTTGTTGCGTGAGACGTTGCTTCAAACCGATTTGCGAGAGATGAGCTGACATCAAACGTATTAAAATATTTCAATCATTTTTACCAAACAATTCCGCCGATACGTACATACATATTGTTATCGCTTCATTATTCACATAGCTGGAGTACAATTTTCTCAATTTACAATAGCTTCGAGCGTAACATTCATCGTTTTTTTTTTTAATATTTTTAAACTGTACATTCTGTTCCGTAGACTATTACACTACATTATTATGTAAAATTGTTTTGTAAAACGTAATAATCGTTTTATAGAATATGTAAAATGATTTTCGTTATTTTCTACTACGAAATAGTACAACAAAAATCGATGGGAATGAGCGATGAAAAACAACGTTCGAACGACGTAATTAATTGAATAAGTTATATTTAGTAGAATGATTCAATTCGTGCATAGAAAGTCGCGTCAGAGCGATTGCACACCGTCAACACGTCTGGACACGTGCATTGAGATCAGAAATTGAGTTTGCATCATTGTATTACTTTTGTTCACTTATGTATATTACAAATGCCTAAACACGCAAAGCCTGGTCATTAGTTGCTTCCTGCTTGTCGCTTTTAGAGCTCGCATCGTTTTTATTCGCGGTAATGATTTATTATATCTCTCCGGAGAAGAAAAGTTCCAGGCTGAAACGATTATCTTGCCCTGCCATTGATATGCGAATCGCGTTCGATCATTACTCACGATCGCTCATTATGAACGATTGGCCGTCTTATTATGTGGATAACGTAACCATTAACAACAGTGCATAGCGCTCTGTACGTTTCACGTATTTTTATCTCCACTTGTGCTACGTGAATGGGAGAAAAAGGCCAAAAAAAGTCAGCTCAAAATATCGCGTTCTAGGCTATAGTACTCGCCGATTATTTTAGATAATTTTACGTACGGATGTGGCCAAAAATATTCGAGCGGTGGAGGACGAATAAAATTCATTGCTTAAAATATCGATCATAGAATCAAATAAAATGAATTGATGCAGATTTTTATACGAGATAAAAATCGGACCAATACTGAGCGCATATTGACCGGCACCTGTCTGTTTACCCGAATAGCGTTTCACCTCGGA
Source organism: Lasioglossum malachurum (assembly GCA_028455605.1). NCBI lineage: Eukaryota > Metazoa > Arthropoda > Insecta > Hymenoptera > Halictidae > Lasioglossum > Lasioglossum malachurum. Next base: position 10,840,240 of record CM052313.1, on the reverse strand, counting down.
GCGTGACGGATCGGACTCATTCACTGCCCAGCAATTGTATACGCGGTGCGCTTAAAGAAGTTTTCACTTCAAGAATTGATTGCAATGAACAGGACTCAAACAGAAATTACATTAACAACCACACGTTTTCACCAATTTCTTCGTTTCTACATTTTGAAGTCTCCGTTGAAGTGCAGTAAAGTCTTCAACGGCCGCTTATTGCTTCGCCAATGGAGGAAGTGTGTGTGTTAAATGAACGTTATATCATGATATTAATAACAAATCAGCACGTAGCACTGCGAACACGAGAAGAAGATCGCTAGTAGTTTCTCCTGCTGACCAGGCAGGCAGGCATTCCATTAAATGATTGTTACGTATCGCGCGAGAGATGGCTGTACTTTCTAACTCTCATCCCGTTTCCACAATTGATAAACTTATTGCGAATAAATCACGAGGAATGCGAATAATACCGAGGCATCGTCCGTCGCGGAAACACGTGGCCGTGTCGCGTCCACTTCCTAGTTTCTCCTCGGTGCGCACGGTTTGCAAACGGTGTTGTCGTTTCGATCGCGATCCGAACACCGACGCTCCCGTCAATAATTTTAATAATAACAGCGAACAAAAGAGGGTGGAGAGTATATCGCGAGGTTATAAGAGTATATTAGCACCCGGCGATCCCGTGTCCTTGCATTCTTGACAATCGCCGTCCCAAATGCCAGGACGCTCCCTCTTCTTGTCTTCTTACCTTCGCGGAGGTGAACCTTAAACTCCCCGACACAATACAGACGCAGCCCGATCGCTATGGAATACTGATCTATACGGGGAACCGAGAAATGCCACGGGTGACCTTTGTCGAGAGTCTCGTGCGGAGGTAAATTGCATGATTGTCGCCACGTGCAGAAAACCACTCGCCTAACGATGCTGCGATTCCAACCGTATCTTCACGGGAGATCTCCTATTGTCTACACTTTTATTATCTGGCCGGAGAAATTTCGAACAAAAATTCATTTAGATCGACGTTCCAGTAGACAGCCATCTCAAGCGTTCTTATTATTCATATATATACCACTTTCTACGTTTTTATACATATGTGCGCACATGAGAAGCTAAATACAGTAGGACCTCGATTAACCGGATCCCGATTATAAACAAATACGCGTTTAAATATGATTATTAGACTGCGGATCTTATGCATTTATAGCAAATTGAGAGGATGAAATTCAGAATTGTTGAAAAATTCAAAAAATTGAAGATGTGAATATATGATCTCTCTTCTATTAAAATCATTAAGGGAAAAATAAAATTCAATTTAGTTTCTATTTCTTGCATCGATACAGACAATTTTTATGTAAGTATAAAGGTCCGCAGTCTAATGATTATATTACGAAGGGAAATAAATTTTCCAAAAAATTGGAGTATAATGTACATTTTAATTGTGTACCTCGGGTCTCGATTATCCATCGGGCCTTAATTTGCCCGGGCTGACTATACTGGCTAGGACCGAAAGAAGCAACGTTTATCCAGATTCGCGGATTAAGACTTTCGTCTCCCCACTCTACCGTTCCCCCTCTACGAGCCATTCCCCCACGCTTCCGCTGTGGTCCGGCCACGTGACACGTTCGTCTCTGTCGTGCATGTGTCACAATGTCACGGTAAACAATCTCTCCAGTTCATAAATGTCAAAACGAATTAGCAAGAGTTACTCTATGAATGTAATGCAACGCGTTACGACTTCAGAACGTGTACATTTAATTCAACCATCTTCATGTAAACTACGGGATCGTAAACGTATTACATAAAAGACGATGTGGTAACAAACGTTCTAATACGATATATGTATTTATGGAACGATTAATAATTTTTCTTCTTCATCACACAAACATTAAGGACTGTATGTATTTATGGCATCAGTAAACCCTGAAATTACAAGCTAATATATAAACTAGCAGGGATTAGCAATTTAATCGCAATATTATTCATTTCAGCCATAACAAACACCTTTCGCCGACAAAAGAACCTCGTGATTCGTATAAAACACCCATAAAAGTTTTAATTTGCATAAAGATCCGCCGTCTATGTATGATTTTATATAATGATCTGTATAAAATTTATTTTACTAACTTTACATAAACTATACAGGCTCGTGATCGTATTGTTTCTTTATGTCGGATACTATATAAAAATCTGTTTCGACGAAATCTCGACGTCAAAAATATTAGTATTTATTTGTCGCAGCTGCAAGAAAATGTCGAACTCTTTTTAATCAAACTTATTTGCACAACCGGTAACAATTATAAACGTATAAACAGTTCTTCTAAACCGAAGTTATTGGGCAACTGCAATTGTAACAAACGCGCTTCGCAATGCATTTACTGCACACTTGACATTTGCCGAAAGCGCGACCTAGAATCGTCCTCAACGGAACGTAGAAAGAAGTGGCTCGAAAATCCGATGATGCAGCGACTAACGTGCGCGGTAACAGAGTTGGGCATTAATCGATTAAAATTTTAATCAAGATTGATTGATTAATGTGTACGATTAAAAAAGTAATCCCAGTTTGCCCAACTCTGACTGTAGGTGGCACAGTCAGCTGAATCAGCCTGTATGCACGTGATTACGTGGCCCGTATATCCTCCTTGAAGATTCACGCGGCTGCATCGAGCGGGCAGTAAATCACGGCTACGGATCCACCGCTGAATAGGTCAATGTACATCTTCCATCATTGTATATTTCATCTAGCGTGCTGCCATACATATGAGTGCGATGCGGTGCAGCGCGGCGCGGCTGGCTGGAGGCGCATTAGTGGCGCATCGTGTCACTTTTGCGAAGACACCTGCGTGCGGATCTCTTTCGGTATAGTTGGTACGGTACGGCCGGCAGGAGGTGCATTCTTGCGAGAACTTTCCACGGGCTCCTCTATTCCCGCGAAGAATATGCGCGTTGTTGTCCGTAACGACCGCCTAATTGCGCCAAAGCGCCGATCTTTTCTATTCCGCGGCAGGAGATAAGTCCTGCGACCGCATACCTGCCAGTTATCGAACCTGTCGTAAATCACTCGCATGATGTTCCGCGAGACGCTCGCCGGTTCCGTCATTTGCATTCGAGGTGAAATTTTCACCGGACCCTAATTATCTTTCGACAATAAGAACGCGAAACGACGCGCGGAGCGACAGGAACGAGCACAGAACGTTTCTTGACGCTTCAGAATCTTAATTTGCTAGGCTAGTTTTGTGCTGGTTCATGTCCCACAGCGCGTTTCTTGCAGAAATAATTGTCGTATTAAGTTTGAAAAGTAAATTGGAGCATGCTTAAGCATGTACAGATTCTTCAGGCGTTTACTGCACTGCTGAATCGGTTGCAACGTTTTCAGGCATTATTCAGAGTCGTTCTTTGTCGTAGAGTCGTTTAGAGTCGTAGATTTTGAAGATCTTTAATATCATATACTAATTTTAACCAATAGTTTCAATTTTAGAATTTAGAACAATTAATTAAATGAAATATCACACAACAAATACACTTTCGCATACGTCTACGAACAATGGATTATGCAACAGTGGCTACTGTCATTTTATCAGTGACTACATCTACAATTTTTACCTAGGACAATTTATTTGATCCTCAACTGTAATCCCCATTAATATATTTGCGTAACAATGCGGTCTTAATTAAGCCGATTAAGTTAATGCATGCATAAATGCATTCATTAGTAACTGCATTTCCTCAGTATAGTCTGTACTTAGAAGCAGGCACCCTAAAATGTTTTTTGAAAACCTTGCAGAGTGAAAGTCAGTTGCTTTCACTTCCGTAGTCATTACCAGATGTTGCGGGAAATGATAGTTGATGACCAGGCTCGCGCATCATTGTTAACTCTTTATTGATTATCGTTAATTCGATTTCAATATTTCTATTGCAAGTGGGCTATCATAAATTTTATTTGGTTTCACAATTCTGTAATTAAATATGCTGAATAATTCTAATCTTTAGAATGTTCGATCAATTTGTAGAAAGAGATAAACAATGTTTATTAAACGTGCGTCGCAATTATTTCATTTGACAGACCGGAAACTCCGTAGTTAATACTGCGTCTGCTACAAGGTTTTTCTTTATTCGCGGAAATCATTAATCACACTGACACTTCTGAATTGCTAAAGATATAACGTCGTTAAGAAGACCTAATCGATACAGCAATGTTCTAGACTGATTAATAATCTGACCTGCTGACTGGCCGTTTCCGACGCAGCGTTAATGTTGTCTGAATTACCGCAAAAAGTAGATGTCAACGATGCTCGTGACAAATAAAAGATTTAAAGTATACAAATTTATTTTTATTTATTTAATATAACTTATTTACTTCTATTCTCTCTCTCTCACTCAGATTTATCTATTTATTTTTCGTTTATATTCCATCTTGCCAATATTATCGTGGGTGCAAAAATGATATAGAAATGTTATACAAATTCCAGAAATCATATAACCGTATTTGTGAATTTTTGTCAATTGTTGTTAATACAGAGATGTATCTGCAGTAATAATAGATATTGTTATGCTCTTTAGACAATCATGACTTCGTTAATCCTCGAAGTTCAGCTGGGAGTTCAGCGCTGTGAAATTGCCACAAGGTTGTAAAATACTGATGCGTTATAGTGGAAGCTATAACTTCAGCCACCGACAATGTTTTTACACGGGCAATGATCGTAACGACGTTTACGTCTCGTTTTTGTGATAGATCTCAGAAGACTATGGCAGGCACATGAAATGCACCGACCGTTTCTTACTGTCAACGAAAACCCAATGAATTTATCAATTAGAAATCACTGACAACCATTTCCATTCCTAAACTTTCCTTTGAGCCAGGCGGTACGCCTAATTAAGAATTTCAAAGTACTCGAAATCAGTGAATTACGCATTTGTGAAAAGGTTTAATAAGATTCATGGGATTCTTGAAACATAATAGAACCTCTAACAATGGAAACAAATTTTTACGATACTTTTAGTTTTAGGCTCGTAACTTTTTGTTACCATTTCAGAGTTAGTATAGTGTATGGTCGTGGATCTACGATAGAGAGAACCGATGGAGAAGAAAATTAATGCTTTTCACACACATTCCACGTCGATGATACAGCCGAAGCCGATGATCCGGGAGAAATTCAGGCGGATCAAACACGCTAAGTAGTTACGCAATCGATGCCCGAATTAAGAAGCATCATATCGTATATCATATGTCAGTCGAAGACGTAGCTATGTTGCCATCAGTGACCTATAATATTGAATTTCACGGAAATAATTCGAATTTAATGACAGACAACTTTTTCCTTATTTCCCACATGAAATCGCAAAGATCAGCTGTGTCATAGTGAACGTACGGCTGCTCAGTTCAACAAACATTCTTAAATTTCTCTTATTATCATCGCCGTATCTTAATCATTCTAATGAACCTAAAAATTTCATCTCTCAATATGGGAAAATTTTATTCAAAATTATACTTCTACCTATATTAACACTTAACACGTTCCGTGCTACGTGTATCACCGATGCTACAAGCTAAACTTTCCATTCAGGACGCGTGTAAATACCACTAGTGGTATTGCGATAAAAAAATAACATTTATGAAAAAAATGGCTAAAAATTTGGATAGAGAGAGACGCCCTTCTTATTTTTATAAAAAAATGTAAAATTATCAAATTTAATGCTCCATGAACGCAGTTTTAAAGATATCTGAGATAAATACAGAATTTTAGAATGGTCCTCGTATGCGTGTGATATTTTGTAACCTGAGTAAACACTACTAGTTATGGATTAACAGAACATACTGCAATGAAAGCTATTGTTAGAAACATCGAACCCACGGTGGAACTATCGGATGAACCCACTGTTGGTTAAAAAAAGTTTGGACAACGGGAATGTTAATGGAACACACACTATATCTTCGTGATGCTCGGCGCAGCAATGTTGCGAATTCGAGGGATGAAGTAATTAACATCGCGTAGCGGAATTTTCAATTAGGTAAAATTGTAAACTGCGCATTCAACTTCGTTGGGTTTAATGATTTTATATCAGTCGTGTTATGGGAAGGCTATGACGAAAGTGAATTACAGTGAAACTGCACTTTATTGCTCTTCTTGGTGCTCTAAATCTCACTGTAGTCTCACCGACACGTTTCATACTTCGCACAATAACATGTTTAGAAAAATTGCGCGACGCGCTGCGGAATGGGGCAATGCAAAACCATTTTAACACTCGTTACGTGCGTCCGATGCACACCGGAGTTTCTATGCACCTCCGAGAATAAAATTTTATTCTCGGCGAACCTCGGTCAATTATATAGTATTATTAGGAAAACGAATTTAATGCCGACACTCATTATACGGCGATCGCGTTTTATCTTCTTCATGAAATGCGATGAGTTGATAAGTAGCTTATTACGTGTTGGTAATTAAAAGAGCAACTTTACAACGAAATCTTAAAACTTGATCTACTAGTATTTGTGCCCAAGTTATTAAATTTTGAACGGTGCGAACTTTGTAATAACCTGTTCCAAATTTTTGTTCTAAAAATCAGCCAACAAAATTGTGGATTAAGTTTTGAGCAGCCGTTGTAAAGAGCAAGATTCGATTTTGAAACCTGTATGAGCTTTGAAATGAGTTGAAATTGATTAGTGTATTATTTTTTTTAAACAATCGGAAATTTAGTGCCCGGATACTTTTTCGATCCATTGTTTGCTGCTCGCAGAGGACGCTCGGTTTTTGTGCATCCGCGGCGGTCGTAAAATGAACAATTACGTCAGGACAATCATTTTCGAGACATCTAAAGTCGGTGCACACCACTAACAACCAGTTTCATCGTTGCTCTTAGAGAACGGTAATTACCGTCGTAAATATTCGCGCTAGAAAGTCCGCGGCAAAGAAGATCGAATGATCGGCCGGTGGTTTATAGAAAATCGCGCGACGATAGAACTGTCATTGCAACAGTTCGGCGTTCGTGGGGCTCCGGCTCAGCTTTTACTCTCATTTTCGTGACTATAACAGCCGGGCGAGATCTGGGACGGCTGATATCGGGTCCGCCGATTGCATTGTCTCGCAGAATCTTCTTCCTTGCTCAAGCATATCCGAGCAAATTGGCTCTTGCCTTCGCGCAAGGAACAAGTGTGAAGTAGAAGAACGCGCGCGGACACACGTTTCTGAAAAATCCGAGATATTTTAAGCGGCCGCAGTGCCGCCGCCGCGCTGGTTGCGCAAGCCGAATGAATCTGAAGAAAAGTAGAAACTCGCGTAGCATTCCTTTTTTACAGTACGAAAAATGTAAGAGCACCTTTCATACTTGTTTTACGTAAAGAGCCGACCACGGATGTTTATGCAAATTCCAATTTCCATAGCTCGGGCGGGAAAAATCGGATTGACGGATTTTTATCCGGAGGTCTCTTCCGGCAAAATTAAAATTACAAGATCTTTTCTTGTATTAGATTGTCCTAAAAGTGTGTTTTCGATGAATGCACACGATACAAGTTCGACCCAGTTTTTCAAGCAGCAGATTACGTGGCTATGGGAAAGGAAGTTCGGGAAGTAGTAGTTATTCAACAATGTTAAATATCATCAAATTGCACAAAAATTCACCTACAACTACAGTGAATTTGAATAATGCGGAGGAATGTTCCGCCGATTAGAATTTAAATTACACGTGTCGGAAGTGAAACTTCCACAACTTTCAACGCCCGACATCTCGGAATCGAAGAATTTGGAAAATCTGTTCGATCACGACGCCGTGTTGTACAGCTCCTAAGAATTTGAAAAAGGAGAAAATACTTTTCGATAGCTCGACGCACGTGCTTCGATGCTGTATACCCGTTCCCAGTCGCGAGCGGTGCTGCTTTCCCTGAAAAAATTGTCAAGCGAACCCGAGATCGGAGAAAACCCCCTTAAGGTAACCGCATAAAATGCATTGATCGGACTGGCGGCAAAGTTGAATCGGCCTGCGCGGGCACCGATATCAAAATTCATTAGTGCGTTACGGTTGCCGTTTTCCCCTTCGGGAGAACGAAATCGGGACCTGCATCACACGGAGGATTAATAGGTGAAGTAATGATCGATCACGGTAGATCGAGCGCGCGGAATGTCAATCTTCGAGTACCGTAGAAATACGCCGGTGGTATATCTATCACGGATCAATCTGTGAGAGGTAGCAGTAACAAGGATTGCGGTTACAATCGCGTACCCGTGGCCGAGTCCCATAAGATTTGTCATTTTTACGGGAACCGCCTAGGTGCCGCGAGAGTGGATCATTATCGCGATACTCGCCCGGTATCGATACCGAATACCTACCCCTTGTTCGCCATTTGTAGTCACGTCTCGTCGCTGCGCTGTTCGCTATTTCGAACACGAATGTACCGATTTTCTTGCAAGGTAGTGCTCAAATACTTTTTGCATAAAAAACCAAAGATCAATATTTTTCACAGGCAAAGGCAATTTCATTCGTAGGCCAATGAGTTGCCTCGAGCAACAAGATCTAATCATGTCTCTCTAGCTTCCTTCGCTCAGTTTTTAGAAGGTTAATAAAAATCTGCTAATAGACTCCCGATAAGAAAAATATGAACTAGTCGTAAACAGCCAGAAGCGATTAACAACTCCAAGAGTACTGGAAATCTGAAAGGCAGTTTCGAGATCACATATATTTTCACGAACAAAAACACGTATTTAAATCGCACAATCTTTGGAAAAGGTGTGCAATCAGATCCGTTACACAATAGCATAAACTTCATTTTACTTTTCGCATAAAACGCGTTCTCGTACGATATATAGATCTCCCCTGTCGATAAAGCATGCGAGTAACGCTAATAGCCACTTTTACAGATCGTAAAATATATTTTTCCTGTTTCCATTGAGCCGATGAGATCGCACGGTCGTATACAAAGTAACGTGAAAAATTTACAAGGTCTGCGAACGGAGCACAGGGAAAGTTTACGCTTGTGTGGGCTAGAAGTGACCGAATAAGAGACATATTTCTCTTTGCAATATTTTTCGCTGATGCAATCAGGGAATAAATAATACGTCGATCGCGCAGTCAGATCGACCAAGAACCTTTTAGAAGAAATAATTGTAATCTCCGCACGTGCTATTGATCGATCCCGCGTGAAAATAAAGGGGAGAATTGAATTGTCGCTCGTGCGCGTACGCGCATACATTCTCCTCTTTTCATTCTTCTATTTCCCCCTCTGTTAAAGTATAAATCATTGTCCGCTTAATTAGCCAATCGATTCTTCGGCGAATTTTTTAACAACGTTGCGCCGCCGGTGCAACGCGGCTGCTGCTTTTCAGATGATGTATTCCGGCGCACTCGCACGAGATGGTTGTTATTAATCAGCGGCCGAGAAATTCGAATGATTTCGTAGCTTGCTTCATTACTCGCCCCGCATTTACTTTCGGAAAGCATTCGTACGATGTGCAACACGCGGATTAGCTAATTCGAACTAGCGGTCGTGAATAGACCGCGAATCTTTATGCACTCGAGCGGAGCTTCGCGATGCAACGAAAACCGTGCATCAACAAAAATTGATAGCTTCCATGTCCGAGGTAACTGTTCTGAACTGTGCTGAAAAAAACGGGAACTGTGCACGATCTAAGAAAAACTTCCCTTCGGCCGACTTGCACCTCTATTAATCCAATTACAAAACTTCTTTATATTTATTACGCGTCTGGACCTGTAAACAGGTCCGAACTTTGATTGATTGAATTCGAACTCTCTACAAGTACCTAGAAAAACAGAAATAATACTCTAATTATGCTCGAACCTACGCCAGACACAGTTTCGAACCTTTTACAAGTACTTTGGTAAACGGAACTAACACTTGCAAGTATATTCGAATCTTGGTCGAACAGATTCGAAACTTTTATGATTTTTCTAATTATTGTTTTTTTTACATATATTTTTTTTATGTATAACAATAATTTCATAATCTATCGGAAATATTATTCTTAAATAGTTACGAATTTAATAAAGAAAGTGCTTAAAACCTACTATGCAGTTCTGATTTCCAAGATTCGAGTAAATACTACTTGTGAAAGTTTCGATTCCTTTCAACATCGAAGTACTTATAAGTATCTTTTCGAAACTTTCATTCTACAAGTCAAACTACTCATTCCGAGGTTCGATATATCAGTTTGTATAAAATGAATACTTTTCAAATATAATCATTGAAACATTATTGCTTTTAAATAGTAATTGAAACCCATGAAATGTTGTTGAAAACCACAGAATCTAAGAAACGGCACAGAGAGAGAACCGAGGGTTTTCGTTAGATTGAACCTTTACTGTTTCCCTAGACGGTCTTAGGTCTAGTAGATCGCGCCTTAAAAAAAATTTTCGTCTGCCTCGAAACACGAATTACGCTTATAATTACAGCGAGCTGTATATTCCTCGTCTTAATTTAAACGAGATCAAGCCTCGTGCACGAAAAGTAATTAGCGTCTGATGGCAATAGAGTTGTAAAAATTCGTTTGATTGCCGAAACGAGAGCGGAACAGCTCGTTTAAAAGTACATTTCGAGACTATCTCGGGGCACTAATGCTAAATACGATTTCTATAATTATGCTCTCTCATTTACATCTCCCCATGTATATTTAATGTTTACCATCACAGGCTCGCGGGTTACGACAGATTTGCAATGTAATCGCCTTTCTGTCACCTATAAACTGCAATGATATACATACTCCTTGGCGAAATTGTCTGCATACCGACGGCGTTATTAGCGATGACAAATTGATCGGTTGATATTAACGAGAGCGCCTATTACGAGAGACAATTTCCGATGAAGCAACCCCCGACGCACGTCCTCCAAAATAGTCCGATCCCCGATGCAAATTAGGTCAGGAATCATTGCGACACGGTGGCCACCGGTTTCGTGGAGATTCACATCTTAATTATATCAGCCATTTCCTCTGCCGCCGCCGTCGCCGCGCGGTTTTCTTGTGCAACGTTGACGCGAAGCCGTTCTACGATTTATAATTCGAGGCTCGGGTGAGTGTCAGCGAAGATTTAGAACGAAGTAAACTTAATGCAGGAACAGAGAGCTCTTGTTGTCGAGTCATTAAGCCCCGATGAAAAGTTTTACAACGCGAGGCCCGGTGATTAATAACGGGATCTCTCGCAGCCAGACGATCGTCCGGATTCTGCATCTCATTGTAATACGTAATGCAAGAAGCATGGGAGCTCCGCCGTTGGGAAACAGGGGCAAAGATGATCGATGCTAAGTGTAAACATTCAATGAAGACATGCATATGCATCGCTGAAAAAAAATAGCTACGGTCGAGCGAGAAACGGTAGCAACGACATTCATCGATGCATCGTTAGAGAGATTGTTAACCTGTTGTTCCATTTTTCCTTTTTTTCATTGATACGCTAAGACTGGTTTCCTCTGAATAGTTTGCTAGAAAAAAAACCAACACTATATATTGTATATACTATACAATAATAAACCATATAATAAATAATAATAAATTAATAAATAATTTATTATTTATATATTATATTATTATTATAATAAATAAATAAATAATAATAAAACTATATAATAAACCGAGCAATATATTGTGAAAAATTCGTTGAATGTCTATAGAAAATATTCTGACACTCCTGACAATGAACAGGATAAAAGTAGAAGTTGTTCATGATATTGACACTGAACAAAAACCTTGTACGGTGGGGTAACATATATTTCTACAAAACATATATTTCAAATTTTCATTAAGGGTCCAAATAAAAGTTTTAAAAAATGCCTCTTTTAGTTTTGCATGTGACCTTGTAAATTACAATTTTTGGAAAATCTTTTTTCCATATCATTTCGTAAATCAATGCTTCTAATTGATTATAAAACATCAGGTCGTTTGGTACAATTATAAAAAAGTTATTCTGTTTTAAACGGCGTTCGAATACTTTCGTTAATCACTGTCTATCAAATCGATAAATTCGACCATGATGTTCAATGTCTTGATGGTTTGAAACATGTTCTGGTGACCTGTGACAGAGGCATTATGCCTGTGTATAAATGCCGTATCAAAGAGTTGTGCAGAATTTCCCCCACCCTTTCGCGAAGAAGTGCTTTCCTGCGCACCTATAAAACCGGTGAAAGCGCCTGCCGGCCTTCCAGACCATCGCGTAGTACGACAACAGCAAGACCTCCGTTGTCTGTCACCGCATCAATTTCATATCAACAACAACAACAACAACAACAACAGCAGCAACAACAACGACGGATCTTCCTCACTCTCTCTTTTTTCATATGGACTAAAAGAAAAGTTTAGTCTCTTCGTTCGTGTTAGTCGTCTGTGGTTCGATAGCTCTGTCACGCTCTCTCGCCGGCTATTGTGGTTCGAATAACTGTAATCAGGAGTGATAATGAAGATGACATTTGTCAGAACTTTGCTCATCATGTCGTTCATTGGGTCAGAGGTGTTGGGATATCCGCCACAAGGGAGACTCATGCCTGGTAAGTCAGTGAAACTTTTTTATTTATTCAATTCACAACATTCTAATTTAATCCATAGTTTTCTCGTATTTTTCATTACTTCTTGTATATCGGCGAGTGCTAAATTTGAATGGCAGTTAGCTTTGTCCGATAAGTAGACTTCGGATCTTTATGCATTCATTTCTAAACAATTCTGGAATATAAAATTCAATAGAATTTCGTACGATTTCTATTTATTTCGGATCTACAAAGGCCCCTATCACTGAAAATAAGATTTTATTTAATTCCACTTTCTTAAAATTAGTCTACGAAAATTAAATGGTTGCATAAACATCCGCAGTCTACTTATGAGAATGATCAGGGTATGTTCGTTCAGTAATTAACTATAGTGTATGTTTGAATGAAAAGAAGAATGATAAGACATTGTGACTAACTCCATATTTAATAAAAAAAATAAAGCAAATATTAAGAAAATTGGTGCTACATGTGTACAAGAATTTCGACAAAAATCGATCGAAATAATTGAGTCCACGAAAGACACTGGAATACATTATGACGTTAGAAGTTATGACAAGGTTATAAATCAACGACATTAATAATGTGGTACTTAAACGAGTTGAACAACCATAGGCACCGAATGCATTGTAAATATAGTGAACATTAATGGCGGATGTCGTTATAGTTGAACATTAAAAATTAGAGCCATTCTTTAAATCTATTTTCAACATACCCTTTCGCATATTGTGTAGCACCGTTGCAAAAGTCAAAAATAATAACCCCTGTCAGGCGAAATTGAGATTGCCTGCTGATCGATTGTGCCGTTAACGGCTTATTGTACATCTTGTTATTTCAAGGAATACCTTTTAGTCAACAGACTTATTGGACGAGTAAACAAACTATCAATTACATTCGAAACGACCCATTTAAAACGCGGCAGTAACGTGTCAATTATTTTCTACTTAACGCTGTCAGAAGTGGTAGTCGACTTCGATACACTCTATTCTCCAAATAATATGTTTCACCGAATCGTCACGCATATTGTAATACTTCACTGTCGATTACTGTAACTCACGATTACAACTATTTACTTGTTTGTTTAATTTTTGTAGGCTGTTCTCTTGATAAAAGTTCATTCCCTTTTCTGCTGCAAATTCGTTGATTTCTTTCGGCGTTGCGAAATATATTTTTTTAATATTCGTTCCAAATACTGTCGTTTATTCAGTTTTGTCATAAATAATTATTATTTTGTGTGACTAAATTGAATTTTGTTAAGAATTTTTGGTTATTTCGGGTTCAACTATCAGAAGGTTAAAGTTAAAGCAAAAATTGATTAATGGATCTAGTCCTGGGATTATGGAAATACAGAATTCTAGAAAAGACAATTAAATACACATACAATATAAGCTCTAGTACGATTACCGTGAAAATAATTCGAGCCCCACATCCCACTATCATTAACATATAAAGGCTCCGCACTTGAGCAACCATACAAAAGTCCCTAACCCCGTAAACTTTGACACTCTACCTGCCGCAATTACCTCTCGGCCGGAGCCTTAATTTTCGCTAATTTTCCTCCTCCCGTTTTCCCTTTCGTTCCATCGCCGTTGCATTTGCTTTTATTCGAGACGCTTACAACCCAACCCGGTCGGTTTTCCATCCTTCGTTTCTCTTTTACTCACACGAAAGTAGAACACTTCCTTCTACAGATGCTAATCATGGTAATCTCACAGTATACCGTCCCTCCGGTACGTGACAGCATTCAAAATTGTCTGTACAATTTGTTCATTTATGTTGCCAGATGCTTTTGTCCGTGGTCGCATTTTTACGGCGATCCTTGAATAAACTGTTGGGACATACACGCGGTGACTATGTTTAGGATCATTCACGTTTATCAATTTTTTGAAACCTACTTTTGAAGGTACTTCTTGTAGACACGTATCTCTGTAATTCCTAACGTATCAGCTGCTTGTTGAATTCATTTACCAGAAACTGAACGATGGTTTTGATACTCTGGATCAGAATAGACTCAGACTCCGCCGTCGGAGTGCTAAGAGAAAAGCCCCGGATAGTAATAACTAGACTGCGGATCTTTATGCAAAATAAATATATTTTACATTGATTGTGAGAAGCAGGAATAACATACAAATTGATGTCATCCCTTAGCGACGTTGCTTGTTTAAAAGCAACATTACAACATTCTTGAATTTTAAAAATTTTCTACTGTTTTATATTTCGTCCAATCAATTTCTTCATAAATGCATCAAAATCCGCAGCCTAGTAATAATCCTTAGTAGTCGAGGGGTAACTCAGAGTCAGCATTAAAAATTGCTGCATAATTATTCACAATATTTATGACAATATTAAATATGCTGGCTATAACAATTTCATATCCATAAAATGAATAAGATCATATACAATGGAGTTATTCTAAGTACGAAGAAATGTTTAATTTTCAAGTTAAAATAGCTCCGACTGCAAAGGATTAAATATGCATAACAGGAAATAAATCATGTACAATGGAAATATTCTAGGTCGGAAGAAATGTCTTGGTTTAGGAGTTAAAACAGCTTCGAGTACGAAGGATTAGAAGAAGAACGAAGAAGATCCACATAGAAAAGCCCTGGATAGGGAGGGCTTTAACCCTCCGTATACTGTGCCGGAGTCTATTTTGACCGGGAACATCCAAATTGTCATTCAGGTACTCAATTTGTGGCAATCAAACTAACTGAATAGCTGTTTCTATCTTGTCTGCACGAGATATCTCATCAAAAGTAAATCTTTAGAAATCATTAATTAGAGCTGCGAATGATCCTAGGCATTGCCAATTATAAAGATATTTAAAAAATCATCCGTTGCCCGAGGGTTAAAGTAGCCTCGATCGCAAGCAGATGGAAATGAAAAATTATGAGGTTTAGGAAGGTCGTGTAGAAAAGTGCACGTTGCACGTTGCAAGGAAAAGTGCACAATGGTTTGCAGCAAGGGCGACGAGCACAGGCGAGTGCGAGCTCGGTGACTGGTGTCGATGGAGAAACTAGCGATGATGTGGGGCAACGAAGGGTAACAATAATTCCAGGACGGGCGCAAACACCCGCGCCGCGCCGTGCCGCGTCGAGATCACACGCGGCACGTGATTCCACGTGCTTTTGCACGTGCTAACTGTAGCCGGCCAGGCCAAGGAACAGAACGATCGAGAGAGAGAGTCACGCTCTCGCACACCTTTCCTCGTGTGGGTTAATACCGTCGAAGGAAAAGCATGACCAAGTCACGTGCATGCGTCAGTCACTCGACTCGATTCACGCGACCGGTCGTCCTATCAATTAGCCGAGGCTTCGCACAATAAGGCGATTTTCTCGAAAATCCTGGCCCGAAAAGCATTTTCGAATTACCCTCTAACATCTTGAGATTATTTCCACACCGAAATGCCATTCGTATCGTATACAGGCATCACTGTCCCTTGACCTCTTGCTGCTCCGAAAATGATTTATTAAATGGAAATTCTATCTGCATATTTGTGACACTTTTCTGGTTAAAACGATACTTGTTTAATTTAGGATACAGTAGAGCCTCGATTATCCGAACCGATTCAGTGGGGCATGATTATTCGAATAATAGAACAGCTGCAGTGCTAGGCTATTTTTACCACGCTTATATTAACTTGCCGTGTTGTTGTTGTATGCGTCAAATCTGTCACATCAACCTTTAATTGTTACTTGAATTATCGTTGGGTTTCATTGAAGCGATTAGGTAGAATATAGAAACCAATTAGGCACTTTCTACTGAATCGTACTGCGTCCGATACACGCGCAACGTTAAATATGACTGCACTCGCGGAACACAGCTGAACACGCTACCGAGTGGTGGTATAGAAATCGCGAGCATTAGTTCAATATTTGTGTAAACCGAAATCCGTATGACTAATTTGTAGTCGATCACGAACAAGGAACTGAACTAAATACGTCAAAGAGAGCGTGCGGACGAGGCATCGGTGCAGTAAATTATTAGTGAAATCAAGTTACACGCATAACTAAACGCGCGGAAGTGAATTTACCATACATGAGCCTTCAACGCTCTGGATATGCAAATTTGTTGCTACTATTGCTCGCTTACGACAGCTACAGGTCTCCAAGGTTACGAGTACAGCAAGGTTATCTTTCAGTATTAATTTATCCGTTGCGCGTTTCTGCTCGAATAATTGCAGGCGGACCCGTTAATTATTTTCCGGCCAGTTCCGAACCGATTGTACCTTACACAACGTTCGCTTTCTGCGGGTGTCCCAGTGTTCGAATGCCAACGCATTCGGGTGAACAACACTCTTGAATGATATCAATATATTAACAAAAATATTTGCCAAACCAAAGCGAATAGTTTATTATAACCAGACAGCGGATTTTAAACATTAATGCCAAAAATGAATAGCTGTAATACAAAACAGTAAAATTATTTGAAGAATTTAAAAATATTGTTGTATTAGTTCCAATCAATTACACATATTAAGAAAGAAAATAAATTTCTATCTCACTGCAGTTCGTTGCAATACAGGCAGAGATAATTATAACTGTGGATAGCTGTGCGTTTATCTTCTCTACAAAGATTTCAAAGATTCAAGTTCAAAATTTGATAGAATTTCATTATATATCTACAGAAGTATGTGTAGTCAAGTCAAATAATTTTTACGAAAATTGCAAAATATCTAGTAACATAAATTATTAACACGTGTCACAATGATTTCACATAATTGCAGGCATACTTTCTAAAATTGATTACAGGATATTTATTAATTTATTTTTGTTTTACATTAATATCAGTTCCAATGTACAATTTTTAATTGTACGGCAATTTTGAAAAACGAATGGGACCGTCTTCTGTGAATAAACGTCCTTGGTCCTATTCAGAGTAATGCGGTGTTCATAGCAATCTGTCGTGCGTGGTACACCTCTCCGTGCAGCAGATCGTATTTTCTATTTCTCCGAAGCTTTGCCCCGCGATCATAGTTCTTGACATTGTGTAGAAAGTTGATTGAGAAAGCAGCAGTATCTTCGTGTTATCAACTTTCCAAAGCTAGTCCGATAAACGGCGATATAGGTTAACTTATCGTGGATTGACGGCATAAGTTACTCATGCGTGTCACGTATACTGTCAGTAAAATGTTTCCGACCACTTTTCTTCTATAGTTCATATTCCTTAAATCTTTCGTTAAGCCTTGTCGAGTATTCGTTCACACGTTCGGATTTTTGTTTGCACACACGTTCCCTTGTGTTTGCAAATTTATGAAATTCGCACACCATACATGTAAATGCGCGTTCCCCAGTGCATTGTATGCTTTTGGAAACGGTGATTGCCTCACCGCGAAAAATAATTAGAATTGCAAAATTGCCAGGCATGCGCAGCGTTCAATTAGTTCCCCCGTTATAGTATCAAAAACGATTACACGAGCTCTGTCGTAAGAAAGCTATTCTTCCTGTTCGTGCTTTCGTGACTCAAACTCTGTTTCCTGCACATGGGATCTTTCGAGCACGCAGCAATAGCAACCGGCCGGGACAAGTGTGTTGATTTAAACATTAACTTTCTACAGCGTAGCGAATGTTGAAGGAATTGACGTGACTGAAGGATTTATTTAGTTGTTTTGTTTTTGTCATTACAAAAGACAACTTGGATAATAGAATTCCAAGTATAGATACATTTGTATGAAAAAAACCATACACGCAGGACGCATATTGTACTTATTGTACAATACCTTCGAGTATGCTCACATTTACAAGAAACTCGTCGCAGTAATTAAAATTTACGTACTGTGTTAATTAAGCATTTGAATTTCTGATTCGTTGAGTGCTACTTGGTACCCCTTACTGTCACAAAATTCCAGATAGCATCTCTCCGAATGAGGATGTTCATTAACACATGCTAAATAAGCAAGATGAAGGACTGTTGGCAAATCTTTCCTTTTAATCCGAGATTCAGCGTTATTTTCAGATTCTCTCGATGATAATTCTAGAAATGTGTTCTCAGGCGAGGTTCAATTATGTAACCATAAATTGCCGTGTATTTAATCGTCTGCGCGGTGAAAATAAAAGTTATGCGGCGTGAGTTAATTATTAAAGAAATACTCGCCTCATTTTCGCTTAATCCCATCCGCATCCTACGATCATAATCAAACGCCTACGGAAATAAAGTCAATGAAATACGGTTATTTGCGTGTTTTAATTTATGTTACTATTTAAAAAAAAAACAATTAAGGTATATTGAAAATAATGTCATTCATTTTACCAGTTCTAGTCCTGTTTAACGAAGGATACAATTTTTATTTGGCCCCTGTCTGCCACAATCGATGCCAACATTTTTTATTTTGCACAAAGATCCGCAGTCTAATGATAGGTAATCAACATTTAAGCTGTGGGAATATTACGTATGAATGAAATTATCGAAAGGTGCACTTGGGTTCGGTGGTGCAGCTATTGGCTGGTAGGATGAACGTTAAAAAAGGAAATGGAGTCCATATCCGTTTTCGGAGAGACCAGCCGGTAGCTGGATTTAATGCGCCCTGTACGAAAGCTGAAGTGAGTTCGACGCTAAATGCGCCTAGAAGGCATCGAGTGTAACAAAAAGTTCGCTACCGTTTCGGGCGAAACCGCCATATAGCAGCAACAGCGGCGGTCGGTCGGTCGGTCTTGCCCGTAGCTCCGTTACGATTGTTGAGCCGCTCGGGTTCAGGTAGATCTGATTTCCGTCGAGCTATAAACCCGTTGATAGTTACTCCTTTATGCAGAATTCACGTGCACGAGAGCGTGGCAGTCGGTGCACTGTCCGATGCACGTGACGGCGGGCTCATTGCGCCGGCCGCGGTCACGTGCACGAGCCAAAGTGCTCCGTCTCGCTACGGCTCGGGAATGCACGCCTAAGATTTGTCGGCGTATCCCCTCGTGCACCGATGAAATATGCATGAATCATGTCGCACATGCATCGATTCACGTGAAATTGATTCCACGTCTTCATCGGAAACAGCAAAATCCCCGCCGAACACGGAGAAAGCACCGATGCATTCCGTAACTGGCGTACCGATGCATCTTTGTGCTTTCGTGACGTTTGCAAATTTACAAAGCGAACTAAAAATTTGGACATTTATTTCGTCCCTTAGCCCTTAAACTCTTGCACTAGGACTCGATTAGAACTTCCTCGTAGTTCTTTTATATTTTTTCTTTTATCTTTTATAGATTTTTTAATTTCTTACGTATAATTTAATTATGTACGTATTAATCTGTATATAAGTATATGTTGCACATTTTCCTCATTATTTTTTAAAAATCCTCGCCAGGAATATAGATGTAGATAATTGTGCCCTTCGCTATTTCGGCAGCGCAGGTACAGATAGAAAATCTAAAAATCGTAACCTTTACTTTTTCCTTCGCAATTGCCACCAATAACAATTACAAAAAATTATTTACACATTTGCTAGTAAACTAATCCTTCGTTAGTTTAGTCCTCCTTTAAGTTATTCGTTTTTAAAAGGTGTACGAATACTTTGCACACCCACTCTACGTACATCAGGAAAAGTTAAGTTTAGCCACCAACTGGAAAAAATTGTTAAGGAACTTTAACCTTGAATCACGAATCGTTTCGACACGTAAATTGTGTATTTTGTTTTTGATTCAAGAATCACTATTTCAGGATATGCATTGACAATCGAAACTCGAATATGAAAATATGAGTAGGCGTAATATTCTGAAACGAGTTCCGTGTCGTTCGGCAAGCAATAAATGCGGCATTACATAGACTTTTTTCAGATACGCAGAGTGAGAGAACATGAATGCGGTGGTTCGTAAGCGGGCACAGTTGAATTCTCGCATGCTTCGTTTTTTCACCACGCAAATCTTTAAACGTATGCGTGCCTATAAAATGCGTATGTGTTTATCTGAACCGCCACGGTCCATCGACGTTCTAGATCGGTTAATATTGTTAGCCCGAACCATTTTCTAGGTCAGCCATACCCAGTATCTAATAAGCAATTACGTTTATTGACCACTTATAAACCACAGAACGCTCGACCAGGAATGCAGTTCTATTTTGCCACCTTGAATTCAACCAGCGCTGTTCACGGCCCGACATATTTGATTTATAAGAGACAAGTGCTGACACTCGGGTTTCATATGAAGAGGTTTAACGTTTTCACTTCTTACATTGGATTCTTAATCGAGACTCGTAATACGCATAGGAAGAAAAAAGTGATTGAACATTTTCCTCAGCAAGAAATTCTTTCTTATCAGAACTACAGATAAGGTGTGTTATCGTGTATACTAAGGACATCCAAGTAAATTTAAATGAAAGCGATTTTTCTTCGTTTCTTATATATATAATTGTTTTACTCATCTTAAACTGTATACTGTTACGTCTGAAGGTTTAAACGATTAAAAATAACAAAATCCAACTAAATTCGAGTGATAGTTCAAGAGACAAACGCATACATAATCGAATCAAAATATTTTTGGAAACCCGGTTATTTGCACGCAGCCAGATGTACGAGAGATCCCCTAAAAAAGATCACCTTTCTATTTCAAGTTACTGTAAAAGGCGATTGCAACAAGCCTGTAGGTACGGTTAAAGGCAAGTTTAAAAATGCAGGTTCCAGGTTGCAGCGGTTGCTGAACACTAGGAAGAATCGTGCGAATGCAGGAAGTCCGTGTAGACCATACTCGGTTAAGCCGCACAAGGACGAACAAGGAGATGCACGTAATCTCTCAATTTCACTCGAGCAGAAGCGTTATAGAATCTATCTTACGACAGTCTTTTTTTCTCATCCGAGCGAGTTGTTTCTGTAGAGTTTCCTCGCTAGGAATGGGAAACGTTCAAACGAAACCCGTCAATCGACGTCCGACCGTGTCGCGAGCATTTCCTTTAACCCACGCTGGGTCTTTTACGATTTTCATAGCAATCGTGACCAAATTCAATCCTCACCAAGTCCACCAATATTTATTTCTCGTAGTGTCCTAAAGTCTATAATTGGCAGCTGAGTTCTTACCGAATTAGTCAATAGCATTAGCAAATTCAATCAAGGACCGATAAGTTATCCCTGCTAGTATAATTTAATCGTTCCTGTTGAAAAAACAATTTTTATTGAACAAAATTGTCACTATACTTTACTCGAGAACAATATAATAACTATTGAGTAGCTTCAAGTTTAAATCTTCATTCTTTACTATACACTTAGATATTTGTGCAACGATTTTTTCACAGAATGTAGTTTCTGCAGAAGCTAACTCGGTTTTAACACAAATATATGGAGAAACATCTGACAGATGGTCAGTTCTAAAATTAAATTATGATTATTATAGACCGCGAATCATTATGTAAAGTAAAAAGTGTCTGCATCGATTCCAAAACAGAGAAGCTAAATAAAAAAATTTCTTTCTTCTTTTAACTCCTTGCTTTTCGGCCTTTTTACCATTCTTTTGGTCGTTTATAACTCGTAAACCAATTAACCAATTTCAATGAAATTTACAGAACGTATATAATTCATACGAGTTTACAAAACACATCTTATTGGCCCAGCTAAAAAAGTTGTAAAAATCAATTTTTACTATTGTTTTCCACAATTCCAAATGCATTTCATCAACTTCTTTATTATACGTCATTTACTAAACTAATTCTTCTAGACTTACAAAGAAATTGAAGTCGTTTGGTCCATTCATAGAAAAGTTATTCTGATTTAAAGTGTGCGGAATTAGTTATGCTCCTTATTGTATATGTTTTTAGCTTGGTAGGTTTAGTGTTAAGCAACCTCTGCTTTAGATTTGCTTCTTCAAGATCAATATCAATCCTCTTATTCCAACTAATGTAGTAAATAGGTAATAACACTGAAATTGGCTGGTAAAAAGATGAAATTTAGATGAAACCCTGGGGCAAAACGAGCATTTGTCGATTTCGAATGCAATCGACACGTTGATCTCGCGGATCGAAGGATCGCCACTTAGAGGCGCGTTTTCCAGTCATCCTTGAAGGTAAAGATGTAGTTACGCTCAGCTCGCGGCCAGTAGGCGGACAAAGAGGGAAAGACAATGAGCAACGTCTCAGGCATTCGAAAAATTCACACCCACACTCTCCGTTATCTTTGTCGCCGATTGTTTTGTTTTAACATTTCCTCCGGTAAACACGTATGTATACTTACCTACAGCCGCCGTTTAGTTGCAACATGGTCGGCGAGTCTATATGAACCTTCGGCCTCTAATGAGCGGCTTTATATGGTTTTTATTTACCGTGATGTCTTACGCTCTCGCTGAATCACGTATTAACGAGCCAATGTTTAGGCGAAATCGAACATTCCGATCTTCGTGTATCATACATCGTTACACCTTTTTCGGTGATTATCAACGTGAGAGGAGTGAGTCTTCGTTGCAAAATACTTAATCCGTGATTCAATCTTCCATTTACCAATTAGGAAATTAACGGTTGTATTGATCGCGGGATAAGCGGCGAGATAAATGAGAAATCCGCGGGTGCGAAGGACTAGAGAATCGCGGAGTTGGCGATATTCAAATAACTTCGTGAAAAGGAATGATGCAGGAAGCTAATTAGGAGCGTTCTAAAGCGTGAAGTCTCAGCTTTAATGATCTTGAGTTTATTATTTGCAGAGATATTTTTAAATCGTGTAGTTATTCTATAGGCAATGTTGTGGTTGCGCGAATAGAGGTACACTTTATGTTTAAAGTTCTGCAAAATGCAGAGAAAAAATCGTACAGCAAGTTTTATAATATCGTTGTAAAGGGGATGTTTCACTCTTCAACCTCGTTGTGATTTTAGTCGTGAAATAAATTTTTCAGTGTCTGCGGAGACGTTTGAATTTGTAAAAGTTTCATCTCATCTGCTAAATTCGTCTCTGACAAAAATGATTCCGATCTTTTTTCACGGAGGTATAACAATTTGAAGAGCGTCTCATCATATACAGCATCTGAAAATTTGCAGAAGCAAAGATAAAAAAACAACGTTGAGACTGAGAAATAAAAATTGCAGTAACCACTTGATTGGGCTTTTTAGATCCCGCAGATCCCAATGAGAGGTTTACTGAAACGAATTGATTGTTAAGTCGGAAGAAGGAATGGTGTCAGCACTTACGGCCAGGCCAACGCGTCGATGATCATCGAACGGTTCGCATGGCCAGTGAAATGACCTGAGAACGGCCCCGTATTTTTTTTTACGCAACACACGACACATTCTTCCTGGTGAACGAAGGTAAACGCTCCCTGGCGATACCTTAACCGGTGGAAAATTGTGTCTTATTTCTCAATTAAGAAAGGTACAGTTTAAACTGTATCGCGCCGCGCTTGTTCGCTTTTTACCAGCAAAGGCATTGGATATTGGGACAGTGAGAGGATGGAAGAAACTGTGAGAGGTGATGAATGCGCACGAAACGATAGGGGCGAGTCAAACAGAGAGCGAAAAAACATTCTGTGCGAGCGGTTACGTTGGTCGAAACGGCCACATAAATTCGTTGACATAGCATAAATTCGATTCTGTCGGGGCACTTGATCCGTGCACACGCGCGCGCGCACTGACTTTTCCCTGATCAAGGTGAATGTAAACACTTTTTGCACAATGTAGAGCATACACGCCGGTAGCAAAGTCCTTAGAAATATTGCTCTCGGTGGCGTACGCACTCCCACAGAGAAAGGTAGCAAGGTAAATTGACGCATAATTGAGCAGAGATAAAATACTCGCGTGATTGAACTGCATTCGGGTCGTGTCAGTTGCTTTGTGACGTATGGTTTTTGTTGAAAATCTAGTAGGACGCAGTGTACAAGAAATTAAGGTGGGTTTAAGTCATCATTTCGCTGATTTTGAACTTGATTGCAGAGTGCGGACCTTTCAAGTTTGTGGTCGTTCTAATTTGAATCTGTACGTAATCAAGGGGAACATAATGTGCAATGTAAAATTAATTTGGTTCTGTATATTGCAGAATATGTAAACTTGGAGGGAGTTTAAGTTATCATTTCTCTAGCTTCGAATTTGTTCACGAGATACAGCCCTCCGAATTTCCCAATTTTTTTAAGAAGACACTGCACGTGGTGTAAATGATTGGGAAAAGTAATGTTTATATAGTTGCCTTGATAAATATATTAAATAAAATTTAAACTGAATTTGCATGATATGATTTAAGAACGTCAATATATTAAAATTTTCAAAGAGGGAAAGAAATGTTTTGCAATTGAGAACGCAAATTTTGTAATAAAGACCCACGAGTCTAGTGATCATCGTATACGTATATTACAAATTCCAAAATTTCAGCTTTCGTTTCACAAAATAAATGGCTCCGATTTCATCTGATCTTGTGATTTCGTTGAAGATGCGAGCCGCTGGACGAAAATTCATGCGGCGAGTAATCGTCCGCGTGCATTGACACCTCGACGATTGTTCAGGACGCATAATGAGAGAGAATGGGAGAAGGAACGCGGCGATAGTGATCTAAGAATCCGTATGCGCGAGTCGCTCGTGATTAAAGGATAAGATCTAACGGCGGTGTCCCTAGCGAGCACAATAACTGGGACCTTTCTACCCTGCTCTTCGTCACGAGACGAAGCGGTCCCAATGCAAACGCGTCGAGATAATCACGGATACACTTGCAAGTTGCAACTGCATCGGCCGCCGCGCCGAGAGGGAAACCAGATTCCCTTGATCTTGCGCGCCGCGGCTGAATTATTCCGCGGCGAGCGACACCTTTGCAACGCGCGAAACTACAAAAATCAGCACGCTCCCATATATCGCCGTTATGTTACTACCGGATACCATTACACCCACGATTGGTTCACAGTTACGCCGTTGCATTCGAGCCGCTCCTTTCGTTCGGAACTTGTCAGTTACCGTTGGCAACGCTAACTGTCTCTCCGACGTTCGTCATCGCTACCAAGAACCAGAGTTGGGCATTAATCGATTAAAATTTTATTCAAGATCGATTGATTAATGTGTACGATTAAAAAAGTAATCATTGAAAAATCGGAGACTGATTCAATCAATTGATGAAGTCAATCGTCAATCGTTGATTAAAAGAAAAAATCCATAAATTGTAATAAGGAGTGAGATAGAGACAGAGAGCGGAGATGGAGAATTGACAAGAACTCAGTTTTTTTTCAGTAGTCATACAGTTTAGATTCCGTATTTCATTTCGAAGTTTCAGCAGTTAATCATTAATCGATTATCCGATTGACGATTACAATTGAAAGGAATGTAATCGTTAATCGCAATTAACGACTAAAGTAGAAATTTAATCGTTATTCCCAAGTGACGATTAATAAGTATTTAATCGTTAACCGCAATTAACGATTTATAAGTATTTAATTGTTAACCGCAATTAACGACTAAACTAGGAGATTAATTGCGATTAACGATTGAAGTAGAAATTTATTCGTCAATCGTTGATTAAATTTTTGCCCAACTCTGCCAAGAACCATTGGAATATAACCAATTCTTTCATTAATTACTTACAAGGAGAGGTCACAGTGGTGGGGTCGTCGATTTTAATTAACCTTCTCCGGTGAATCTAGAGCAAGATTAAGCAGACTCATGTCCGATCATATTTAACAATTCTTCATTATTTATCAAGATAATTAACATTTAATTTTATAATATCCAGAAAATGCATTGATATAGTTTATTTCCTATCAAAGCGAGAAATTGAATATGTTATTCGAAACACGTGGCAAAGCAGTTATTCTGTAACGAATGCTCTTCGAACGAACAACGTAGAAAGTTAAAACCTAACACGTCTGAGATATCGTTCAATTATAGTATAAAATGGAGCAGTTCGATCTACTGATTTCCGATCACCTGGTTGAATCGTAATTAAACTTGAACAACATAGGAAAACAAGAGCAGCTTTTGCAGAAATTAACGAGGCACACGGGCAATCGTACGTGCACACAAATTGGTACGAAAGTTCAGAGGACATGGTTACGAGCTCTTAGCTTGAGATTTACGTATTTTTCATTGGTATTATTTATGCAATTTATGACCGGTTACGTGTCACGCATTAGGCTCTAGAATCCATGTTTCTCGCATGTTAGATCGAGTTTGATCGATCGTAAATATAAATTTAATCGTGAAAGTGGGCATGAAAGAGCAACTTTTATTCCGAAAACCAGAACGTCAGCGCGGCAAGACAGCTGGACGAAAAGGGGTGGAACTGCTTGCTCGATTTTATGTGGAAAGGTAGTAGACTCGCGGTTTTACGACACGAATATTCTACAGATCCGTTACACGTGTCTGCCTCACTATTTGCTCTCGTAACACAAAATTTTATCTCTTATGCTCATTGTTAGACTGCGGATTTTTATGCATTTGTGAAGAAATTAGCTAGGTGAAATGTAAAACCATAAATATTAGAAAAATCTAACAATGGTGTTACGTTGTCTTCAATGTCTAAAGATGCCATTAAGGGATGAAATGAATTTTTATTTAACTCTTACTTCCCACAAATGAAGCAGAACATTTTTATTTTGCATGAAGATCCGCAGCCTACTTATGCTAGTCGAGGAAACAGGAAACTCTCCGCTGTTCCCAAACGGTGATTTCACTCCCTACCACATAATTTTACCGTACACAAGAAGTACATCTCACATCACAGACAGAAAGAGATCAATCACTTGACAATATGTAAAAGTAATAAATGGATGAATTTTCGTATTCTGTTGTAATGGGAACGTTGCAAAGCCGACTAGGTCTTAACAGTCGTTGAAAAGTTTGAATTGCGAGCGCATTTGATGAAAATTAGAGGTGCGTAGGAGTGTTCGAATCGACCTTCGCGATCTCATAGCGACAGCCGTTAAGAAAAAGAGAATCGGAGCGATCGAAGGTGCAGCAGTAGCTGCGTGGCTTCGAATCCAGTTATCCTCGGTTCTCAGGTGCTTCTAATTGGCTCGGAGGAGAATAACGACGCGACACGTAACGAGTATTGCTCACGTGAGAAGATGGTAACGCTGGTTGGCTTGCACTCGAGGCGCAACGTGCGGTGCATTCCGGCGTGCACGCTGCACGGTGTGGTGGTGTACGGTACTCCGAGACTGCGGTGATCTTTAGCAGGACGCAGTCCTTGAATCCAACAGCGAGATGCAGCGCGATGCATCGACGAAAAAGTCATTGTAATAGGTCACTCCTTCTCTCGAGCCGCCTATTACCCTGGCAAACTCTATTCGAACGTGGAAAATCCAGCGAATGCATTATTCGAGCCAGTTGCATAAATTGACGATCTTACACGTCTCTTTCTCCGAATACCGTTCGATTTCTTTCTGTTTGTGTTGTGGCAGATATACAGGGACCAAAAATAACAGTTATTCTAAAATGTTCTACGATAAAAATCATTAATAAAAAGTTGATTCTTATTGAAATTTACGATAATGTGTACACAAAATATAAAGAAAAAAATTCGAAGAACAAAATGATTAAAAAATTATTAGTGTTCAAAAAATTGGGTCCTCCTCGATAAATGTTATGGATGAAGAAAAACTATTTCGATTGCTCAAAGCAGTTACTGATGAGAAAAGTTCTACAAATGACAGGACTTTTCGACTCGTACGATTTTCTAGACCCAATATCTAGCCGTAGATTTTTGCGACACCCTGTATATCATCCGTTGACCATATGCCACGCGATACACGGATAGACGGGGTCACGAGACTCCATTTAAAAGTGCCTTGCACTTTTGCGCGACAGACCTTGAGTACAGAGCCGGCTGGAATGCAATTTACCGAGCATTGTTCGTAACTCGTACTGTACTGAACTTTGTTTAAATATACGTTCGTTTCAATCGCTTCGTTTCAGCTGAGGTTACTCGTGTAACGGTTGCTTAATAGCTTAATGGAAAATGGAGGAAAACGATTAATTTACGCGACACTGCGGGAATGCCGTGCTCTTATCGTAAGTCTCATATGTATGTCGCTTGAGATATGACATAGTTGCGAGCATGCACAATGGCCATTATTCGCATGATTTCAGTAACGAAGGAGTTTCGCAATTTTTCTGAACCGAAGCGGACGCGATTCTCGTCGTGTTAGACGATTTTGTCGATCGCTGTCGTCGTTTAATCTTCTGCAAAGCTCTGTGTCTCATTTGGATCTTCCTTCATCGTAAAGATGCCGACTTTAAAGTGCAGCTTCATTCAAGCGATATAATTAACAAGCCACAAAATTAACCAGTTCACGGAAGGTTAAGAAAATATTTTAACGACGAGCCTTTTTGTCCGTGTCTTGCGTACTGCATTTTAATTCGGTTTCGCGGAATTCGTTCGGCTTTCTTGATTTCGGGGAACACGTCTATTTTTTCGACTCCTCTCGCGAAATGCTTCACTTCCTTCGTCGCCTTTACAGTCCGAAACTCCGCGTAAAAACATTTATGCTCGAAGTACAATTTCGTTCTGGTTTAGTTAGTCTGAGATTCGACCTCTTACTGACCAACCACAGCTCCCTTCGCTGCGAAACAAACCGTAATTAATGTATTCCGATCGTTTCCCCATTAACATTACGTTTTTACGATTTCTAGCATCGTTAACTAATCGGCTCCGTCTATTAAAATCATTACAATTAGGTTCCGCGCAATCGATGCAGAAAATTCTGCACGAAGTTCTGCAGTCTACAAATGACCTATGAAAACAGGAATTCGCATGAAGATCCTATTTGTTAATCTGTTAATAAGAGACAATTCATTGCGATCTTCTGCACTTCCGCAAAATTGAAATAAAACCATTGCAAAATCTAAAGAAACGAAATGGAACAACTTTCTATTGGAAAGGATAATACAAACACACTAAACGAAAGCCGATACGATGAACCTTCTCGGGTGCAAGAAACATCATAATGCGATATTAGAACAAAACCATGATAAGAAGTGTGGCCGCAGAAGAGCGAAAGTAATGAAACGTATACGAAGAACGCTTCATTAGACGCGGGGTATGTAAAAGTTAATTAAACAAAACCGCGCGGTCGATAGCGGTAGTAGGAATTGCCATGAGCGTAGAACCTTTTCGACGCGAGTGGTCAAATCGATACGAAAAAAGTGCAATCGTGGAAACGATCAGCTACCGTTGAATGGGAATGATTACCAGATCAGATCACGAACGCGGATTCAGTCAGTATTAAATTGAATTTACTGTGACATAGAATTAAAGTAATGACATTATAACGCCATAGGGTGCCATGTCTATGTCACCGCGCATGCAATTACCAATAGGCTGGCCGGTAGCACCTGTTTGGGCTCGTTTTATACCGGTTACGCCTGTTCCGTGCACTTCGATGAAGAGTTGCACAGGTGCCACAACTGCGCGTTGTGCTCACTGAAATCGCTCATTATTGGATGCCAAAAAATTGCTTCTGTAGGCTGTCTACAAAACTCATTTTTTTTTTTTCAGACGTCGTTGGTTACGATTGTCGTCCGGTTTTTAATTCGGCGAGATCGAGCCGGTGTTTCATTCCAGAAACGCGTGCCCATTATTTCGAAAGCAGTCTACAGCGACAGAGTCAACCGACTTCTTTTCCTTTCTGTAAACGCTTCCGACTGTCGCTGGTCGTGTTGCGTCGCGCGAAGTTCATCGAGCACTGTTCGTTTCGCGAGAGTTGCTGTACCTAAAGGCAAGAAGCGTTCCGCGGTAGACCAGAATCGATGGTATCCGAAATAACTCGTAAAACGGCTTTGGGTTTCGCCTTTGCCCGTCGTCGTAAGTACGACGTTTCATAAATTCAACCACAGTTTGGCCAACGGGGGAATTTCACCGCGACTTCTTGCCGGCTCGCGTGACTCACGAATTTTTAGAAACCCACCGCGGAGAATGCGCCCTGCAAAAATCGCATTCCTCTGCACTTCGAACGATTTTAACCCTCAGCGCTATAAAAATTGCTGTACCATTATTCAGAATGTTGTTTACATTGTTAAATATGTTGGCATCTAATCAATTACTACACATTCAAGTATTGTATGAGCTGTTACATCAATTTCACATTCATAAAATGAGAAAATCATATACAATGGAATTATTGGGTTGTTCGGAAAGTAATTTCGTTTTTCGTGTAGAAATGACATTGCTTCCGTTTGTTATTACTAACCTTATTTTTAATCGCAAAATCGTAGTATATCTTGACTACCCCTTGCAGTGCTTTCTAATCTGTCAAGTATGTTTTTATCATCGCATCAAATATGCAGAATCAAAGTACTGCATAAAAATGCAGTGCACGAAATAAACATTTGTGCGCTGTTTAAGGAGAGCAAGTACCATCGATTACTAGTTTTTTCGATATTTCTAATGCCGAGCAAACAAGAAAAGTCATATAACTCAATATTTTGCTAATAAAAAACAGCAATTCTCCGAGCATATTTCGAGTATTTCGATAATGAATCCTGAAATAGAAAAGATGATTTTCGGTCATCTTCTTGAAGAAACTTCTGGAGAGACACTGTCGAGCACAGTTCTGACTGGAATTGCGATTATTAGAGACATTAAATGCTTGTTGATAAGTGGCGAATTTCTAATAATTTCTGGTCAATCGTCTTATTCGCAATCCCAGAGAACGGCCGAAGTGTTTTGCCGCAGTCGAAGACAAAAATGTAATTGCGCGGTGGAGTGTCGGTTGTCCGGCGTTCGTCGATCGACGACGGACTTTTTCGCGATCGGTGGCCTCTTATGAAATCGCGAGGAAAATAAATAGTTAGTTTTAGCGTCCTGCACGCGGCCTCTCGGATTTGTCTCGCGTGTATAAAGCGCTTTTCGCTCGGTACGATCGGCTGACGCGATTACTCCTCGGGCTACGTTTAATTCGACTGTGATTTCGTTCGAGGCAATATTTTATCGTTCGACGACGTATCGACCGGACACGGATTCGAATCTGGATCACCGATAATTTTCCGTGGGCACTTGCCGACCACCCGATTCCAGCAGATTTGCATTCCTCCGCTCGAATCGCTTTCGAAACGCAGCTGCGAAGAATAGCGTTGTGGTTTCTCCAGAAAAATTTCCAGTTTATTTCCGGATCGATCAGGATCCGCTGTTAATCAACATTCTCCCGCACGAAGACCGCGCGCCGTTCACGATCATCGGGCTCCATCTTGATCCGCGAAACGCTTTCTCACAATTTTTTCGCAAATTTATGAAATTGACAGGTTGTTATATGTGTGAGGTGTCCAATTTTGAACCATTGCTTTGAGATGCAGTCTTAGAAACTTCAAGAAATTGTTTAAACCAATGATAATTAAGAGCGAATGCAATTATAGTTGTGAATTTGATGTATTTATGATAAAAATGAGTAGATAAAAAGCAAAATAGTACACAGATTTAAAGAATCTAAAAGTACTATCTACTTTTCAATTCCTTGAAATTTTGGCTGAAAGAATCGGCCTTTACTGTTGATAATTTTTGCATGAAAATCCACAGTCGAATAATCGCAGTCAACGAGACTAGTGAGAGACTAAAATATTTTAATTGCATCAGGAAACAGACCAAAACTTGTGCCAAACTTGAAAGAAGAAAATTTTTAAAAATAGCATTTTACAAACCGTATAACATATCTACCTTCGGGAGTTGATTTTGTTCGAGTCTTATAATTAAATGTTTTTGTTCGCCGGTTAATGCCAGCGCATTCGGTGTTGCACCACGTGAAACACGTTTGATATCGAACCCGGCGTTTAGAACGTGGAAATAATGAATTGCAATAACTGCAAGCCACCTGTCTGATTAAAATGAGGTTCCCCCGACGCGATGTAATTGCCAAAGAATTTGCTTGAACGTGTGCTAAAAATTGTATTATTTTTCTCTGTCAATCAACGAGTCATTTTGCTCGATTCGCGGTCGTCGAAGTTCAACGACTCAATAAGCGTCGAAAGACTATAACGAGTGGCCTAACCGCGGGCCCACGTGGTTCGGTTTTATCGCGTGCCGGCGATCGGTTGTACCCGTGACGTATTTTTTTCAAAATCCGGCGTTAAACGGCAATCGTGTCGCATTATTCGCGGACAAGTAGCAAAGTGATACGAAGTGCTCACGAGGCCGTTTATGCAAATAAGGGTGTCCCGATGGTATCGTTTTAAAATCAGGTGCGCGCGAGCGCGTGCGATTTTCGCGTGTGCGCAATTATTTCGATCTCGTGCGCAGTGCGCGACCGTTACCTAATTACACGGCGCGCACCGGCTAGCATGGTTCCGCGGCTGACAGCGAAAATTACATTAGACGTCGTCGTCGCGATTATATTTCCAGCACGAGGACATCATTGGTCTGTTCGCTCATGTTCTCGCCGGAAAACCCTTCACCGAAGTTGAAGCATGGCCTGCACGTGACGCGGGAGCACGTGTCAGTCGGCCTCACTTGTTTCCGAAAGTATTTCCC
Source organism: Lasioglossum malachurum (assembly GCA_028455605.1). Classification (NCBI taxonomy): domain Eukaryota; kingdom Metazoa; phylum Arthropoda; class Insecta; order Hymenoptera; family Halictidae; genus Lasioglossum; species Lasioglossum malachurum. The sequence goes on along the minus strand of CM052313.1, from coordinate 10,807,469 downwards.
TCGCGGTTGACGGCGAGCCTGACTCCCATCGATCATCCAATTTTATTACTTTCGAGAAAAAAAAAACCTTTTGAAAAATTGCAATCGAATTGATCGAACCCCAAGAATCATAAATCATATTTCGTCCGATCATTTCAATTATCGAATTCGTGGGGCTGCTCGTTTATCCAAGCGATGATTAATAAAACCTGGACGATACGCAAATTGTGTAGTTCGCCTCGATGGTGTTAACCTTTTATAATTTTGTCTGTGATTAATTGACGGGCGCTTCTGGGCCGGATGAGTGTCAGAAATGTATTAAAATGTACTTACAACTCTTAGAATTTAGTAAAAAATAACTAGCAAATCTAATCAGATTTTTAGCTCCCCTTCAGAAGATAATAAAATTCCTAATCATGTGCAGAAATTTGTTTTCGATTAAAATACCTATATTTGCATATGTACTCTACAGTGTGCCGGGCGCACTAATTGGAATTGCAAATTCAAAACATCGTGTTCTGGACAAAGACGCTTGTACCTTATAAACTGTACATGATAAAATCGAACATTTCATGTATAGCAATTTAATTTTACCATTTCCTAGTCTGACATAGCTATCATAAAATTGAAGAAAATCATTTGACAAAATAGAAATTCTTTGCAAACAGAAATATCTTTGTTCCTTTAACCCTTTGCACTCGGAGATATTTTAACACGAAAATTAAACATTTCTCCCGACCTAGAATATTCCCCACGATTTTTTAAATTTTATGGATACGAACTTGGTATGATACCTCATACAATACCTAAATGTTTAGTAATTGATTAAATACCTACATATTTAATATATATATGTATATATATAAGGTAAACAATATTTTCAATAATGGTACAGCAATTTTCAGTGACACCTCAGAGTCGCCATTCGAGTGCTAAGGTTTAATAGTTTTGTTAAGCTGAAACTAATACATTATTTTAACCCGCCTGCTACCATAAATTGTACCTACTCATTTTTATCATAAAAGCATAAAATCCGCAGCTCAGAAATGACAATTACAACTTACAACTTTTCTCTTCTCGATGAGTAGAAGGTATTGATGTAAAAACAAACTTTAAAACAATTTTTTTTTATTATAAATAATTTTGCAGCATGTTTTTTTTTTATAAATGTCCACCGATCCAGGAGTGTAGATTCACCCCTACGACGGACGACCATTACTTTTTATACACCCTGTACACGTGTAATAGATACATAGACTTGAAAGTGCGATTGTGTGATCTGTCTTACGAGAACAGAAGTTTCTCACTTGGAAGGATCACTACGTGCCAATGACTCGTACGATAATTACACCGATTATCCCAGCAGAGAGAAGCGTTGAACGAAATCGAGTTTCTCCTTGATTCCGAACGCTCGATTAAACAAATTCGATCTACCGTGCACTGTTATTTACCCGTTTTCCATTAATTGCGCTCTAATCAAGATTCTTCCTTGTTTCGCTGACGTTGTCGGACGGTTTCTCTTCCTTTCCAATAAAACTGTAATATTTCTTCCGTCCATCTGCCGTCTTCCTGGTTGCCAGGTTACGAGACAGGAGCAAAGATCTTCTGTAATTTATTTCGCAGACACACGAATTTATGACTCCAATGTTGCAACACTGTGCCGACATTTTTTCTTCTTGCCGAACTTCCTCTGTGAAGCTTGGGAAAAATTAAATTCGCGCTATGTGACGTTGCAAAAATTAGTTTAACCTAATAGAATTATAAAATTGTCTGTCAGTGTGTTTAATATTGTACACACTTAAAATTGTGTCATCTATTTATCATGAACGAAATTTCTGAGAAAACACTTCTGTTTCAATAATAAAATGAAAAATCTGAAATTTCATATTAATATGAATCATATAATTAGATTGCAGATTTTATGCATTTACAGTTTATCATACAAACTGAAAGAAAATGGATCATTTCATATTAATTCATATTAATATAGAATATTTAAGTGTGTAGAAAGTATATGTGACTATAGTAGAATGACGCGATACTGCTGAATGCAGTAGCTCATATTATTCCTAATGCACAGCAGCTCTGAACTTTTCGCTGGGAGCGAAAAATCGTGTAAATGGCGGCCCACTAGAAAATGTTCGCTCGATCCAATTACAAGCTCGGGGCGTAAACAGCAGGTTGCTTCGTGCTTTACTAAATGACGTCGGTGTTTAATAACAGACTCGGTTATAACCTCTCTGTAATGTCAGCGTGTTGCGACACCGCACCACGCTCGCACAAAATTATTATCGATAGCCAACAATGGTTGATGCAATTAGAAGCGAACACGATTTCCTCAGTGAGCACAGAATGCTTCCAATTACGATCAGACTGTTAATCTCCGACTTCGCGTTCGCCACCGCAGAAAATTTTCGCCGAGCACAGCGCTATACATTAGGAACCGTAATCGCCCGGCCAGATAATCGAGGAAACGGAAGAATTCACGATATTAATGCGATAATCGACGTGGTCCAGTGAGCGTAAACTGTTTCTGGAAGTTGCTCTTTCATTCGGTGTCCAACCACGGTTGGCTAACCGCCGTAATTCGCGTTCCCCGCTTTTTTCCCCTCGCGATATTCATTTAATTTCTGCTCTTTTTTTTTCGCGGTGTCAGAAGGTTGTCGTTTGTTCGCGAATACAGGTGGGCGGAAATTGTGCGCGTCACGCGGCGGCCGCTTGGAAACTGGTTAAATGAGTCTCGGTGTTATCGGGCTCAATTAGACATCGATTTGTTGCCCCGTGAAAATTAATTAAAAGTTCGTTGCTAACCGGCCGGGAGCCGTGGACACAATGGAACGTGGCTCGGAGGGCATAATCGCTTATTAGATCAGTGACAATCAGACCGAGCCCTGGGCGATTCGTGTCCCGAGTATCAATTCTGTCGCCTCATGAGAGTATACGATATTTAACCACCTTCGATTCCTATCGATGGTTAATTATTTATCATCGTTCGTATGAATAAAATTACCTTTGAGAAACGTTTGAGCTAAAAGAACGGAAACCGTAGGATCTACGAAAATGAATATCCCCTCCACTGCGGGACATACCTCACAAGTCCTTTTCTATGTTTGTCTGTCGAGGTGACCAAAAAATAGAAATCCTTCCAGAGTTGTGCAGAATTAAAATTGAATTACTCCTGTGGAATTATAATTACAAAGTAATTGAATTATGTAATTCGTAATTGCAGTTACACAGTGCAATTATAAAATACTTTGTAATTAAATTACATTAATTACGAATTACAATGTAATTGAATTAGCACAACTCTGAATCCTTCAATATTAATATCTGTGATTCGTTCATTTCAGGACACAGGAGCCAAACAAAAATTGTATTCTTCTCTTAATTATCTTATTAAGCTGAAACCAATACATTGATGTCCTTACATATTTTTAACATGTCCACCGCTTTAAATTGTACTTGCCCATTTTTGTCATAAATGCATAAAATCCGCAGTCTAGTTATAAGTGAACGATTTACCTAACAGTGTCCTGAGTGGGTTAAAAATTTGTTTTCCGCTAGGCAGAGATGATTACACAACTAATGGATTTAAATCGCGTAAATGAAACGTGTGATAGTAAATCTTTGTTTCGAGTCTCGCGTCGTTAATTCAGCGATCTAGTTAAACTTTTTGCATCGCGCGCGCGTTTTATTGTTAGGTTCGCGGGTGTTTCGTCATTTCGCGCGGTGCCGCATTTATGGGTGCCCGCGTATTCCAGGGCCTGAAATGCTCTCCGCAGTGTCATTATTGATCGCCCGTTCGTTGCGACTGATTTGTGATTGCACCGGTCTACAGTTCGATCGCGGTTCTGGTGAAAGCTAATTTTTTACGAATAAATCATTCCACGGCAGTTTGAGCAGCAAACATTAGGAAAGGAACGGAGTAAACCAGCTTTTGTGAAATTCTGTCCAGCATTAACGTACGCCGCTGCCGCACAGCGCCGCGCTTCGAGGAGTACAGACAGCAGTACTGTCCGAGCGTTCAAACCCTGGATCAATTTGTCAGACATTATCCCTGGTGGCGCAGAACTCATGATTTTAGCCTTTCGGCTAATTTGCAAGATACGAATAATCGCGTCTTACATAAACTGACGGCAGCAATTTTGAACTGTAGACTTCAAATTGATTCACACACGAGGAAACAAACGGAATTAGGCCTGTCTCACGCCGACGACCGCTATCAGTCAATTCACTGATACTAATAATCACATTCCGGGTAAATGATTTTCAACTGTAACTCGAAATTGATTTGCAAGCGAGGTAACTTCGAATCGACTTTCACACGAGGAAACACAATTAATTCAATCTTACAACAACGACGACTATTAGTCAGTTTCACTGCCGGTACTAATAATGACGTCTAATATAAACGAGTTTAAATAATTTCGAACCGTGTCTTCTAATCGATTTGCAAATGAGGAATTGGCATAGGCGGCTACAATATTCTACTGTTACATACTCTCTATGTAATCGTGAAAAAAATCGATAGGAAGTTGTAATAAAAAATTGTTTGAAAACCAGTTTCTTAGGTCGACTTTTCTGGCGACGGTAAAAACGTCGAAATAAAATTCGTTAAACCGTTTACGTCGATCTTACGTGTCGGCCGATCGATGAGCACGTCGAAGAAGATTTCCGCACGTCATCTGATCTCTCAATCGCGAACGTGTTTTCTCACTAGTTGATTGACAACTGTATAATTACCGGCTTGGAAGCTCGCGTTGTACGTTAGGCTCGTTTGCGCGATATCGAACCCGCCGACACGTAATGAATCTGCTCGTCCGTCGTTGCCGATTCAATGATCGCTCGCGAATCCGAAGTCACGTTTTCCGCGCGAACATTCAACTCGCTATAAATGTCACAATAGTCAAGGAAAAAAAGTACTATTAGCAAGGCTGACACTCCAGTCAATAAATAGATAAAATCTTCTTTCAGACGTCACGCTGAGTGCAGCGTCATTTGTATATTTATACATGTTCATTAATTGTAATTATATTTATTAATTGAAATTATATTTTAATTGTAAATACATGTTCAATAATTGTAAACGTAAATGTTAATTAATTCTTCCACTTTCTATATACAGTATTCAATTATTTGTTCCTAATTTTTTGTGATCTCGATCGCAACGCTCTTCTATGGTAGTCGCAGCTGGATTCACAGATCCACTCAGATATTTATCAATTGCGTGTACGTTGAACTTAAGAAACTTTAATGAGAACAAACGATTTCAGTTGAGTGTTAGATAGTTTCACGAGACTAGACTGCAGATTTCTATGAAAAATAAAAATTAATATTCATTTCATGTTACTCTTGATAATCTTAATCAGTTCAAACTGATACAATAGTATTTTTTTTTTTTAATTCTTTACACGTTCTCACAGTTTTGTTTGATCCGTCCAATCTTGTCATAAATGTGTGTGCACCAAAAAAATTTGGAGTTAATTTTCACTTTTGTATTAACGTTCATGAAAAACTCTGTCGTGGTCGCAAGAGAGCCGAGTATACCAGTTAAGCTTCTCGCGAACAGTAGCAAGAAAGTCCGGCTTAATTAATTGTGTACGGGATTATTTTTGTGAAACGTGGAATTTTTCGCTGGAAGAAATATCTGATAACTTTCTCTGTGGTGGCTGGTTATGAGACACGATTGACAGTTCATAAAACGATAGAGAATCCAATGGGAATTCGATTGGTACAGACGGGGTACGATTAGCCGGACCGAGCCCGTTCTAAATTAACTATTTCGAGCCGAACAAAAAGAGGAACTATCTCGGCCATACTTTCGCTACGGCGACGACGGGGCAAAGCGCAAAAATAGGTAATAACGCGCGGGGTCCGATCAGTTATTTTCGAACTTATTACCCGTAATCGATTCAATTTTCTCCGTTTGGAATCCCCGGGCTCGGTTTCCCGGGCTCTAATAAGCCGCTGATGCACGAGGTACAAATCAGATCAGTGCAGAAACGTAACGCGTTCCAGTTGTCTACGAAAATTAATGTAATTACCGGCGTCGTTATTATCGCGCAACCTCTTCCTTTCCAATAATCTTCTTTTGAAATCGACGACCATTATACATATCGTGTGCTCGAGGCATATGTACTCTTTTACATTCCCTCGACGGATTTTGTACAGCGTACGTACGTACCTATGCATGCGCGTGTTGTGTCGTCATCTCAGGAAACAATCGGAAAATCTCGGTCTTTAATTCTTCGGCGATTCTTTCCAATCGAACGATCGTATATGAAATTTCATAAGCCTCGAATTGTGAAACACGTGGAAGGCTGAGCAATATTAATGACTCATAAGTTCTCTTTTTATTATATCAACTGTCCGTACCAATTTTCACAATTAATAAAAACAATGTGGGTCGATTCGTGTAATAAACACTGAAATTATAGTAATTTACATGCACCTACCGGCTTTTTCTTTATGCTCGGCATGAACTGGAGTACTAGAGTTTTATGCAATAATTACATACATAATTAAGTACTCCAAATTTTATAATTAAATTTCCGGAGTTTTCTTTTTGTATGAGGGTTAAGATTTATTTTTGAAAGTGGTATAAGTCCATTTTTTCATACATCGAGATATTTAAGGGATGTTTTAAACACTACAAACCTGTTAAATTTTATTATGCAATAATAATTGTTAAAATCGTTAAAGAGAATAAACGATCTTTTAGCTCCAAATGGACTTCTACCACTTTCAATAACAACATTATAACAAATAAAAACACACAAGAGGGAAAAGTCCATATTTTTATAGTCAATTTGCTTTGATGAAATGAATTAGCACTAGCTAATACCTGCTAAAGGGCAGTGCACACTGAAGTCGTAATAATCAATAATAATTTCAATTAGAAAGTTGTTTTAACTATGAGATTATTAGAAATGGACTTATTCCACTTTCAAAAAAAAAATATTTTTGCGATAACATTTTATAGTTGAAATTCTTTTGAGATTACTTTATCAAGAAATCGTGCTCCATTGAATGTATGATTATAAATATAAAAAGAGGAGATGTCTATATCTTACTAAAATTACCATTAACTAATTTTTTCCAAAAGTGGACTTATACCACTTTAAAAAGAAACGGCTCATATGCGTAACTATTACAGTAATTTGTAGTACATTGCTCCATACGGCGCAGTTCACACAGACAACGTAGTTTCAGCGTCCATTTCAATAATTGACCGACATTACCTAATTAATTGTGTTTTCTTTCTAGTACGCATTCCCCGTAATGAGCGCTGACTATAGTTGCCTGAGTTCGCAAATTAGGCAAAAAGCAGTGCAACTGACGCAAGCAATTCTCTTCAAAGTTTGTCGATCGCGGAAAAACCGACCATAAGCGCAGCGTCGTCGTCCTTGCACCGTGAAAAGTGCAGTTCCTCGCGGAGCGTGCAGTTGTCGAATTGCAACATTGAAAATTAGTTTTAACGACAGCGCGCAACATGTATTATAGTACCGACGCCGAAGTTCATATTAAGTCTTTACTCCGGAACAATTTATCAAATGCTCTCCCGCGAATTCCTCCCCGACTTTTTATTACGGTTTAACCGTCCGAAGATTGCAAAATCGTTAACATCGTTCCTTAAACGATTCGTATTTACCCGCAGTTTTTGTTGTACCCGCGCAGCGTTACGTTAGTGCGCTCGCGGAGCCACGTATTTATAACTCGGTTATGAGTATAAAAAAAGGAAACAAATCGAACAGAGCACAGTCGGAATATCTATCTATCTTTGTATATCCTGTTGAGTAAGCCCGGTTCAATTTCTGCGAATTCTTGTCGATGACTTGTATTATTGGACTGCCGATCATTATGCAAATCCCGGTTTCCGTATTTTGTAATAGTCCGAAAGAGGTGAGAGTCCTATTTCTTCGTTTTGTAAAAATTACGAGCTGAGAGTCCCTTTCTTTTTTTTTATTAGACCGCGAACTTTATGAGAAAATACAAATTCATTAGAAGAATTTAAAAACGTTGTAATATTGTTTTCAACACGTCGAACCTATTGAAAAATAAAATACACTTCTATCTTCCACCAGTTTGTTATAATCGAGGTAGATAATTTTTATTGTTCCTACAAACTCGCAATCTATTTATTAATATCAATCTTTAAGTGAATTGAGGTCCACCCTCAAAAGTGCAGAGGCTCACTCAAATCTATGTTTATGATTATTTAATGTGTTTTAATGTGTGTTATTTAATATTATAACATTTGGGAAAGTGTATCCGTCAGTGGAGTGAATATCTTTCCTCATTTGCAGCAGCCACGAATGCAAGAAATACAATAAAGCGCGCAGTAATATCAACTGGCGCAGCAACGATTCAATTTGTATTTGACACCTGTTTCTCGCAATCGATGTAAAACGTTTTTGTTCGGTATAATGACCTGTTTCGACAGAATGGTATCCGAAGTCATTAATATCACCGCGATTTTTCCAATTCGTCGATTTTTCCCCGCGATATAATGTAGAACAGGTGTTATTAAGTATTACACAGTTGTGGCATTGTCGTGCAATAAAACCAGAGCTCGCGGGAAGATGTAATTTCTCGCTTAGGAACTTAATAGAATCATGAACCTGTCCAGGCCGTTCCAGAATCAACATGATTTGCCGTGATAAAATTACGTCATACAGGCCCCATGCAACTCGTTTAAACCTGATATCCATAATTACGATATGCTGAGCATCCAGCAGCGGCTCCCGTCTAATTAATATCAATCTTGGCCGAGTCGTATCAGAGAATTGAATGTAATTAAGCTGCGTCGTTCCTGAACGAGTCTCCCATTGGCCAAGCAGAAGTGTATGCGAGTCTCTAAACGCGAACCGATGACCAATAAATTATTACGAAACGCGGAGTTGTTTCGCGCGCGTTGGTAATAACGCATTTTGCTTTGTGAGCCGCCGTTTGCGTTACATAGTAAACTTCTCAGCCGCCGAGGCGGTTCAATTAAAACTCCGATTAAAAGGTTCATATCATGAATAGAGTCTCATTGTCCGCCGGTTTTGTTCCTCTACCGTGGCCATTGTAGTGCCCAAAGTGGCTTTACGTGTAATATAGTGCGCACGAATAACTATACTTTAGGCTCGTACGCGGCGAGTCACAAAGTACGTGGTTGTCAAACACTTAAATTTTTCAGATAAAGGAGCATTATTTGGTGTAATTTACTATAATATCTGCGCTTTAATTTGTACACATTAAATATATTTGTTTAATCATTTACCACGACAGCATCTTGATAATTGCAACAATCGAGAAATAAAAAATCTGGCACCGGTCATTTGACCGTTGGTGGTAGGTTTAGCGTTAAACTACATTTTAGATCCTCGAAAAATTGCCGATACTTAATAAATGTCGTGTGTCTACCCGTGAAAATGAATATAAAATATGATACATACGACTTTAATACTAAACCTACCACCACCGGTCGAAGTGACCGGTTCCAGATATTTTATTGTACAATTATTGAAATTATAAAAATGATTTCATAAGAAATGGTTGTATAGATGTCTTTGGTAGAGCACGTATTCCAATAGAAACCGCACAGAGTCTAAATAAAATCAATCTTGTTATTTTTATAAGGGAAAATGGAAACTATTTACTTTCAAGGCTCGGTAGGTTTAGTGTTAATGAAAAATTCGATGGTCTCACAATCTTTTTGTCGCGTTCATATATGTACTATTGTTAAACTCGACAAGATCATTCGGGTAATATTCGACAATTACCATACTGTCAAAGTGTCGACACACTTCCACGGCACCGGTGACTTATGCCAAAACGAAATCGATTTTGATCAACCGGTTACACGAGTCGCTCAGGTTTTTCGGGTCACAGGTTGCGAAACACAACGGAAGCTATAAAGCGGGATTTCAGGTCGAATATGTTTCTTTAATTAAAAATCGTTGCGTGCATGCAGCTTTCGCATGAAGTCATCGATAGGGATCGGCGGAGACTTCATCTTGCGTATCCTGCTTATTGCGTCCTGCTAAAAGTATGGCAGGTCATGGTTACCGGTTGGCAGAGTATTCGATCCGACGACAAATAGGCATCGAAGTATATTCGACACGCGATGGGAACGGAATTGTTATTAGTAGAAAGTGTTAGAAGACACATTTCCCTCGCCCCTCGCACGGTGACGCGTCCAATGGCGGAAACGTTTCGCGGTATTCAAATGCTAGAATTTCTTTATCAACGCATCGGTGCGCGGTCTCGGTTGGCCAACCTCCTCTTTTGCCACTGCCACGAATTTCAGTCTTCAATTAAAGAATCGCTGAACTCTTCGTTTTCGCAATTCCTGCACGTTTTACCCCTCGACGCTGTAATTAACGAGCAGTAAAATGATTAGTAACAGTTACAAGGATACACGAATTTAACACAATTTTCAACAAAGGCTTCTCCACAGTTTCAGTAGTTAAATAAAGAATTACAGACAGATCAAACAATAGATTTTTTTGCTTTAATCGTTAGTGGCACACTGGTCTTTGGAACGTAAGTTCGAAGTGGTTATGCAAATGCTGTTTATAAAACAGTAGATAGATGGATACACTTGCTGAAGACATTAAGAGATGCTTGTCTGTGCACGACGTATTGTTCCGACTTGTTGCGAATACTAATTCGTGTGTAAGCAGCACGATTCTCCGTCATTTCTCAACATTATCTTTTCACTGGGATCTGTAGTATTCAAAACAGATAAAGAAACAATCTGGTCAAATTTTATAACTGTTGGACTTGTTCAATAAATTACGTTGATATTCAAGATTTCTCCAAGTAGTACTTCGGCAGTAGTTAAAGTAAACTGCTCGGTTGAATTTGACATCAATCGAGAGTATATAATACTACAAAAATTTCTCTCTCTGCGTGTTAAATAACCACTTACGGGTTTCATAAGCGTATACAAATCTGCTGTTTATATACAATATAACACAGGCTGCGAAGTGACATAATATAACATCGTAACACCGATTAAGCGTACCGAGGCTGTTCGTGATGCAATTAAGCAACTTCCTAGTTTTATCCTGATTGTTACAAGTGGATGGATGATCGCTGCTCTTTGATGCGTTCGCTTCTTTTCCGTGCAATCAGGTTCTACACGATTATTGCATTAACGTTGCCTAGGATACACGGCAAGTTGAGCTCGTGGGTGGCCTCGTTACTCTGAAATAATTCCCCCCCCCCCCAACTAAATAAACCGTTCGGGTACACTTGATTGCGAAGAAGTTTCGCAAATCGGCTAGACACCTTATTGTTTCCTTGTGAACAACCTTTAAACCATCGGCGGTTTAACAGAGCCGTTTTAAATTCGCCTTTAATGCAATTGTCTTGTTGCGACAGATCGTGCACCTCGTGGTGGCTTCGCGTTTTCAGTTGCAAATTGCACTTCGCGAAGTGCAGCGATCCGTCTTGCACAAAACACGGGAAACATGCTCGCCACAACCAACAAACTTTACCATCAACACTTGGTTGTTTTATATTAACGTGAATTTTTGTGGAAAAAGCTCTTATAGTTTCTCTAAAACACAGTCCCAAAGATGCAACTTGTAATTTCCCAAGTAAAAATCTAACGATGACGAATACTCTTCAAGTCCGAATGCAAATAAAAATATTTAGAGTCCATTTTTGAAGTAAAAATTTCTTCAGGCGCACCGCTTACGCAATTGCTGGCCAGTGAATGAAGTTTATTCGGGTAAACTCGAGGGAGCTTATGCGCACAGTACTGGTGTGTTTCTTAAATATTTAAAATTAATCAGATATTCGCTATTCCAAAAAATTCAATTATAAGTGAGATGAAATATTTGGCAAATTGCGGTTCGAGGTCTGCAAGTCGCTGCGTTTGACCCTATGCGCTCGATAATGCATAAATTCCTTCCTCCGGTGACGAAATGGGACAGTGATTTTGAAGGAAGCTGGAATTCCGGTAGATTGTGAGAGTGAAGGTATGTATTAGAATTCCCGCGGCATACGATAAAATTATCTTCAAATCGAAAGCGGGTAGTAGCGTGCACTGGGCCAAGCGTCGTCGGTTGCGAAACCGAGCGCCGCGTCTCGATAAGCTCCTTTCGTGGCACAGACACAACGCAGAAGAGTGTCGCCTATTGCGGTGTTGTTGCATACAATTGCATAGGACTTGCCGTGAGCAGCCACGTCGTCGATCGTCCTACTCGGTCCTGGGACTCTGTGGTAACGGCCGTGGAAAACGCTCCGGTCCGACATTGCTACTTGTATATGCAAATCGTGGCTGGTTAACCCGACAAATCTGAACGGTGAACGAGCCAGAGAAATGTGCAGGATGTAGGAGAACCACCTGTCCGTCTCCGTGGTCCATTTCTGTCGAAAGTACCTTGAATTTACCGGGCTCGGCGATGCGTGAGAATGATCTGCCTGATAGCGGAAGCCGCTGCAAATTCGCTCGAATTAGAAACCAATCTAAATATAATAAAACAATTAACGCCCCTGCACGACAACGTCCGGTTAGACTGGTGGTGAAGGTTAAAAATATTCATGCAAGATATGATTAGCTCTAGAGCTTTCTACATTATCTGTGAATTACTTAATTATTTTTTATCATGAAAAACTTATGTTCTTTTTATTCCATCTTGAATGATGACCTTCAGGTGTCCTTGAGTACTAAAAATGTGATAAAATTCTGGGATAAAAGAAAATGATCGCGTTTCTTCGAAGAAGTTGTCCGTTAATTACGTGTAAAATGGAGCGAACGTGTGGAAATCGCTGGTGACTATTTCCAAGAGTAGAACTCGTTCTGGTAGTCCGTAAATCGTCCAGTTTCGGATGAATTTGTCAGCCAATGCACGAGTGGTCGACCGCGCGAAATTTCGAAGGGATGAAATGTAGTTGATAGAGCTCGGCGGGTTCTCTGAAAAATGTTTGCGTAATTTCTGACGATTACCGGGACCGGCGAACCGCGGCGCACGCAACCACCGCTCCGGAATACCATTTCAATTCGCTTAATGCGATTACGTGCCCGCTCATCGCTCTCTCCACATGTTACACGTCGACTTTATAATATTATTCTGGGCTGGTGCAACTGGTGGCCGTTTACGCGCTCGTCCACGAACGAGCGCACGCATCGCCACCGCCGCCGCCGTGTTTACACGTGATCCGATATACGGTTTATAAGCTCGCACTACAGCGTAGAGTCCATACGATCCACAACGGTGCTCTACAGGCACCATTCGAGACGAAGCTAATCAGAGTATGATGCTCGATAGTAACCATCGAGTTTTTCCCGTGAAAACTATGAAGCTCCGACCGGGAGCTGATCTCCTATTGGCGTCGTTATTCATCGGCTGGTTGTAGTCGAGTTGCGATATTCTCCGCTTTAATTAATGATGTGGATATTAATGGGAATCAACTTTCGATGAAATTGCTCGACGACTATGTTCTCCCGCGGTTTTTTCCCCTTCCGAGTCGATCTCTCAATCACGACGATACAGTGCGCACAGGTTTCGTCACTTTTGCGCGAACGATTATGCCTAAAGAAAGTGAAAAGACACGAGCGCGTGTCCTTGATTTCTACATACCCCCAATATCGCATTTCACGATTGCGCCTTTACCGTGTTGCTCGCTTTTGTTCGACCAGGCTTTGTCGTTGATCCACAAAAATTAAATACCATTTAATTTTTTGAAATTTAATTTTGGTAATAGTTGATCACTAGACTGCGCATCTAAATTGAACGTTATTTCTTCCCTCAATGATTTTAATAAAGACGGAATCATATACTTGACAGCTTCAATTTTTTAAATTTTTCAACAATTTTCAATTTCATCTTCTCAATTTTACTATAAAATGCATAAAGATCTGCAGTCTATAGATCACACATGAAAATATATGCGTGCTCTTCAATACGTTTGCAGTTATTCAATTGTGATTAGAATTGTTTATTGTAATGTATAAACCATGTGTTATATTGTAAAAGAGAATCGACAATCTAATTTCACTATTGAAATATGTCCAAGTTCTACCTGTAATCTTCAACACCAATTTGAATTCGTTTATTAATAGTGTGCACAGTGTAATGAAGATTGGAATGCAACTTAGTGCAATCTAATCAAGCGTTAATGCACGTTTCCCTAAGAGGAGCAGGGAAAATGCATTCAAGCGCGTTGCCTCTTTTTCTGTGCGCCTCCTCGAAAGGAAGGTCTCGATACTATCGTTACACGACGAAGCAATGTAAACTGCCCTAATACCTGATTAAGTGATACGAAGATTATCGAGCGCGTAATTGGATGTCGCTCTCGGACGTGTTAATATGTAAAATAAGAAGGACGGCGGGAAGAAAATGGAGGGACATGTGGAACAAGGTTGTTATACTGGAATTCAGATCATGCTGTTGGTAATCGACGATGTTTACAACTTAATACATCATTGGGAATCGAGAGGTACACGGATATCATGTAAAACATTCTCACAATTAGATTAACCCCGCGACTCACGATAGATCGGGTTAACCTTTCTCTAGCGGGGACTGATCTAATCAATATTTTAATTCATCTCTGTCTTATTCCTATTTACTACTATCTACTATTTATCTTTATCTACTATGTATAAACAAAACAGATCAATGTTGTAACCAACGTCACTGAAAATCAAGACTCCAAAACGTCGACGAATTGTACAATTTTTAAAAGCACTATTAACGACTGAATATTATTGAAAATTTTCGTAAACATACTTCGACATCACAGCTATCACATAGAAAAGTTTCGAACGAAAATTAAAATGGACGAGGATGTAAAAAAAATATTCATTGAAATTTCTATTAACGTACCCGGAAGCCGAAAATCTAAAATCGAATATTTTTATTCACGTAGCACGATATTAAAAATATCTTCTAAAAAAATTGCAAACTAAAATCAAGATTATACGAGTGTAGAAATGCTAATCAACTTAGTGATCTCATTTGAGACCATTACCGTGTAAAAAGTGAGTTCGTGTGAAAAATGGAAAGTGGTTGGAATAATTCCGCCAATAGTTGTATCTCTTTACGCATGAACTCCTCCGACAAAATGGCTACTTTACGGCCGCAAATTCGCGTCGATTCGCAAGGTTGTTCGATCTCTTCCTCCCCTAAAAAGGCGTTCGAACGTGAGCGTTGGAAAACTTCCTACTTAAGTCTTCCTAACCAGGTATCCGCGAAATGATTCCTAATTAAATGCCAGAAATACTTTCGCACCGTTGTAATGGTTCCTTTCGCTTTTCCGGTTTTCCCTGTAGAGGCTCGCCCGATTCGTAAAAGGAGAACGAACCTGCTCGGCCAGAGAAGAATTTTCTAATAAAACGAACCGAGCTCGAGGTCTGCTAATATCGCGAATCAACGATACATATATTCGTTTAATCAAGTTTCACATAACAGCGTTGTGCAACGCTCAAAACATCGTTGATCTTGAAACGAGCGAGAGCCGATTGAGTTCGTATTCGAACGATAATTGGTAACCGTGAAAAGAAATCGGAAAGCACGGAATGCTCGTTAGCAGGAGCACTTCCTTCAGCGCTCAGGAACTAATTTGCAAACGTGACTTCTCGACCGAATACCCGAGATTCCCCTGGGGTTAGATGCCTCTTTCCTTTTTCCGCCTAACCACGCATACTTTCGAAAGTCACACCTCATAATTGCCTGTATCGGCAATTTCGAGAACCTGCCGAATACCAGGCTAACGAGCTTAAACGTATGCCAATCGTGGGTGAGTCCGTACAACATGCATTCGACGCACGTTTCAGCCGTACCACTGTTTTGCAAAATCACTCGCAACGTTCCCCTGTCCGATCCATGCTTGCTTGCTCGCTTGCTTCTTGTTTCCTTTCCATTCCGACTGCATTCAAGTGCAATTTTAATCCCAGCACGCTCCTCGAATGAAAATCCGCCGATACTCCATTTCCAGATCTTACTGTAACATTTTTTATTTCGAGTGTCGTACTTCGAGAAACTCGTTTCAATTCTGCTCCGTTTCTGCGATTCTTTAACGTCCTCGCGATTGGATAACTTCTTTAAAGGACACCGTCAAAGTGAGGAGACATTATCTTCTATTTTCAGGAAAATGAAGTTTCTACTAGAAATTGTATAGTGAACTATTACCTCCCACAATTGATTTAATACAGATACGGTGCGACAATTTTTATGTAACTTTGCAGTCCACTTATTACTAGACTGCGGATTTTATGCACTTATAACAAAAATTGGTGGATTGAATTTAAAACACTACAAACATTAAGACGATTTAAGAACGTCCATATGTTATTTTCAATTTACTAAAATTGTTAAAGATACGAAGAAATTTTTATACGGTTCTTTATGTCTTGTAATTGACGAAGAAAATTTTTATTTTGTATAAAAATATTTTGTCTATTTATTACTAAGAAGCTTAAGGATGGGGAACATATTTTTAATACTGCAGTGAACAATTTGCAGTGATACAGAACAAAATACATGTTACTATACAAAATAATAATGAATTATATCCATACGAAGTTTGTGAACTTAATTTTAAATATCATTTAAATTTTTGTTATTGAAGATTTATTATTAAAATACGACGAAGATTTTCAAGTAACAGTGATGTATCAGCATAGAATGCATTCGTAGATCGATAATAAATTTCCCGCTAATTCGTTCCCTTCGGCTACGATTTTACAAGAGCGATAAATATGTAGTAATTATGTGAACACAATAAGACAATCACGAACGGCAAGATCGTTTTTCTCGAGTTTTCAATGAAAACGCGCGCCGCATAAACTGTGGAGTACCAGTCCAATCGAGATAATAAATAACAAAATGAAGTGAAAACACTACTGCGAGAGTTACGTATCGAATGGTAAGCTCAATAGAGTCAGTTATAAATGTAACGTATGTAGATATAAATAATTCGTTCCGCCTTTCCTTCACAAATTGCCTCATTAGAAATTTCTTGGCGGTACCTCCCCGTAAAAAGTAGGTGTATCAAAACTGCGGTAGATATTTGCTGGAATCGTAATGCGCGGACCACAGTCAGCTAACCGCGGTTGTAAATCTGGCGTGCACTCTGTTGACCTCTATTCTAAACTGCAGCCATTCGATGTGTGGCAAGAGAGACTATCGTTCAATTTCGTTTTATAACATTTTTGATTGCCTTTTCCATTATAGTTGTCGCGAGTCGAATATCAAAGGTCTGTGAATTTCGATTAGACTATAGAATCTGTCTGATGATAACTAGACTGCGGATCTTTATGCAAAATAAAAATTGTCTGTATCGATTGCAGGAAATAGAAACCAAATCGATTTGATTTTAATAGACGAGAAATCATGTACATTGACAACTTCAATTTTTTAAATTTTCCAGCAATTTCGAATTTCATCTACTCAATTTTGCTGTAAATGCATAAAGATCCGCAGTCTAATGGTAACACTTCTGAAAAATCGAAGTTTTTTACGTTCCTCAGAAGCAGATACGTTTGAGAGAGCACTGTTACATTGTTAAAGTATCATTTTTAATTCGTAATTTAATTTCACACGCAATTTTTTTTTTATTAGTAAAAGACGTTGTCTTGTAATCTTCCTGATTACGACAATCAACAGGGATCAAATTTCTAAAATAATATTTGAGGTTCAAAATGTTTGAAAATTGTTTGACTTCTTAAGTGTTATTCTAAAATAACGACAAAACATGATGTTCGTGAAAGGGAGCTTGTCCCAGAAGAAAAATCCTGGTAATTTTTGGTAGATCTTGAAAGACGATAAAACAACAGAAACTGTCGCACGTATGCAATCGAGGACACCGGCGATCGGTGCACAGTGCACACGGATGCAAATGGATAAGGGAAAACGCGTTTGCGGACCCGGTTGTGGCAAAACGGTCCCTGTCGAGAACGGCGCGGCGGAAAGAAGTAGGAACAGGTAAAAGGGTAGGGAAGAATGACGAGCGCCGAGGTTTCTACGGATGCCGGGTAAAGCGAGTTCCTCATATCTCTCACCTTTTAAGCGATCCGATCTGGTGAAATAACGTCGCCGCTGGTGTCTCTTTCGTCGACCTCCTTGCGCGGCTTATGTCAGGATCAGATGGACGTTCACGAGCCCGACCAAAATGGCAGGTGAGACATTCTCCCTCTGGTCAACTCACGTAAATAAGGAGGCGCTATTTGTAACGGGTACTTTGTCAACCGCCAGTCACCTTTTCGATCGGGACATACTGCTGGAAACGGAGAAATCCGACGAGAATTCCGGGTACCGTTTCCTTCGCTGCATCCTTCCGGTTTGCTATCATTCAAACTAAAATGACTGTCTCATCGAACGCTATAGTTGTTCCACGATTGTGAAGCTATTAGCTTGACCCAAAAGTTTATTTCATTTTCAATTAGTGCATTCAATGCAAATTTAACATAGTTCTTGCAGGAGCGTTGTTATGTAAAAACAAGCTTGGAAATCGTTAACGCACAGTTGACCGAAGTTAATAAGCTAACCATTAAATAATGTTATTTAACGTAATAAATGACACCAAATTGTTCAAACACAAGAAAAAATTTTTATATAATTTTGTACAATAAATAATCTTTTATAGGGGCTTTTTGCAGCCTCGTGAAAGTCATTTTTTAAATTTTGGTCTGCTGGCGTGTACGATTGCGGTTCATTGGAACGTTTGAAAAAAATAGGATTATCCTTAGACTATGACCCCGGTATAGACTACAATTATTTTGTTCGAGCAAAAATTCACAAAATGGTGATCTCAAAAAAATAGCATTTTCTTCTTTAAAAATTGAGGAAAAAATTAACCAATCTTATTTATTCTTGTCTACATCCCGAGAAAGTGTAATATTCCCTTCAAGGAACCTAGTAAAAAATTGCCAATGGAATCATGATAACTTCATAGAAGAGAAAGGAAAATGAATATTTATTGTATGTCCACACATTTACTTTAATGTTTAAATATTGGTAGAAAAATTTGTTTGCTGTGTCAAAATATTGTGTCAGAAATGGTATACAAATAAAATGTGTGTGTATGTGCAATATATAAATGTTGCGCGAAGCTAACAAGTTTTCTTTCCACCGTTCATGGTCGAAAAAGTGTACTGTAAGAAAATGTGGTTTCTCTAATTGCTAAATTGAATATTCGCCCTAGAACGAATCGGTGATTTCGAAGTCTGCAAATAACAGACAATTGCGCGAATGTTGTAAAAGAAATAGAATTCTCGAGCGTTTTTGATTAATCGTTATACCTTCTCTCTGTCGAAATTCAATTGCGGTTCAGCTCAGAATAGAATAATCAATTTTACGATCGACTTTCAGTTGAAGCGCGTTAACAAGCGTGATATTAAGACGCGATTAAGTTAAATTACTTTTCTATTAGAGTCGGCATCACTGTGTGTGTGCAGTGTGCACTAAACACAAGCAAGAAGACAAGAAAAGTCTATCTAGATATTAAATAGTATTATCAATCTGGAAATCAACATTGTTCGTCAATCTAGCTGTTTCTTATCGAATCTTGTTCTAATAACTTCCTATTGAATTGGGCCATCTTTAGGAATTTATTATAGGAAAACTAAACGGCGTACAGCTGAAAATTTTTTTGCATTGTGCCTGAATAGGCATGATTCAGTATCAAAGACAAATTTTTTCAGCATACTGAGTTTAATGGCGCTTGGTGCACGTGACGTTTTAATGAACACGTTTTACGCGTCTTACAGATCAGAAACTTTTCTGTATCAACAGGCTAATAAATGTCATCTGTAATGAGCGTTAAACAAACACTGCATGCAGCGAAAAATTTACTATAATATTGAATCATGTCCGAATGCATTGCAAAAACATTTTCATCCCTGCATCATCTGATGTTTCTCTAATAAATTCCTGAAAATGGCCTACGGTTAAAATAGGTGCCCTTAAATGCATCTCTGTAGTTCCAACTGCATCCGACTGCAGTATAAACGGAAAAGACGGACTTTTTGTCGGTCTGTCCACGAAAGGATAAACGATTTGTAATAGTCAGCGCAAGACGTAATTAATCTTATGGCTGGATGTGGTTGCAGGAACAGGAAGAGGTTTCCGTCATGTTCGTAGGTTTCAGAAAAACAGTTGAATGTTTTAGAGCGAACCCGCCCGGTGCGATTCACATTCGTTATTCGAAAATCGTCGCAAATTGGAGACGTGCACAGCGATGCACTACAGTGTGCACAAATCAAGTTCGATAGCTGCAATGAACGGCAAGCTGTTTCGGAAATTATGAAGATACTCACCGTTCGTAAATCTTCTATTGTAATAAGAGAAAGTCAAGCAGGAAGTCGAGAACCAGTCGACGAAAGCGCACCGGTAAACTTCAAGTTCTGTGTTACGTTGCATTTTTCTCGCGGGAATGCAGCTTACGCGTTGAGTGGTGCTTCGAAAGAACTCCGGAAGGAGTGTTTTATCGAGTAACCGTTCAGAAAAGAGAAATAACTTCTCCCGCAACTAACTGTATGCGCTATAAAATATTATTGCATCTCCGTTCGACGGGGTCGAAGAAATAAAAAATACTTGAACCCGCCGCGGTTGTGCATAACTTCCGCTTTCCCGGCAGAAATGCACGCCGGTTCAAGACACTTTGAACTTTATGACAATTGGTTGTTCTTCATCTCGGAAATTGAAATTATTTACTTGGGCAGCTTCGAAGTCGACTTAAGATTCTTCTTTACTTTCTGTTCATTCATAGCTTTCACACGTTCAGATTCTTGTATACAATCTGGAATGATAATGCTATCTTAATTGACGTCGTTTTAATTATGAGAGAAATGTTGCAGGCAGTACCTGACTGGTTTCGAAAGGCGGACATTCTTCATTTGAAACAGAATCTTTATGTTCGCTCGTTCATAGGTATCTTGCAATTCTAATACATGTTCGCCTAAACTATTTTATCTTAATTTCGATTTATACGTTTTGTAAGTATTAGGACACTCTTGTGGAGGCTGAAGTCGTGACAATTATTAAAGAGAGACACATTGTCCGATACTGTATGTGTACATATATTAGGTTGTAAAGAAAGAAATGCATGATTTTTGGTCCTTTGTTTTAATTTCAATTATTACAGAATTATTAATAACAGTTACATGTACTAACAAATATATTTTTCTTACTGAACAACTCATTATTTCTATACATCCTTTCGTTCGACGTTCACTTTGGGGACGGTGCCCCAAAATTTTTGGGTTTCAATAGGACAACAAAGTGAACGACTAACAAACCAAATAGAATCTGAATAACATAACATTTCTCCACTTTTGTGGTTACAAGAGTTGCAAAACAACACGAGAGATCAAGCGCATGCACACAGTGTCGAGGCGAATAAAAAGTCCTGTTTCCTAATCTTTAATGAAGACTCTGCTAATTAAAACGTCACACATCTCGATAAGAGCATACTCGCTCGGATTCCACGCGTAGCTGATATAATTACCGCGCTGGTTGGCGACGCGTGTCAATATTCATAGTGATCGGTCCAGGATTAACAGGTGCACGACCCCCGGCGCTCATCGCGTCGCAATTTATCCGGTCGAATGAGTGATGAATATTCATGCACACGGTCGATCATAGATCATCGCGCCGCGGCTGATAATAAATTTCTCGATTACCGGCCTCTCGGACCACTTCGATGAGCTCCCCGAGTGAATCGCGAACACGAACACCGCTTTCTCCGTGCCTCGAGCGAAACCGAATACATATTTGTTTCGTTCGGCTTGTTATTCGCCGGAGAATATTTCGTACATTCCATGTTTCACACTGCATGAAAAAAAAACCGCTGGCCAGAGTGCAAGTTGCATAAATATGCATCCGTGTCAACAGTGAGATCGAACATCGGAAATCCTCGAGGAGCTCTTCCGCGTTTTTTTTTGCTGCGGCCGTGCGTTTGTGGTGCAATCGATGGTAAATTGTTTTTCTTTATTTATGTAATTATTAGGCTGCCGATCTTTATGCAAAATAAAAATGTTCTGTATTCATTGTGGGAAGCAGGAGTAAAATATAAATTGATTTCATCCCTTGATGACTTGGATTGCATTAAAAACAGCATTACAATATTCTCAAATATTTCTAATCTTTTACTGTTTTATATTTCACTCAGCCAATTAATTCATAAATACATAAAAATCCGCAGTGTAGTGATTAGCTTTTACGTAATTGCAACATACTATCCAATTTGATAACCCAGGCGCAGTTTGCTAATTAGAATATGAATTACAATAAATTTTTGAAGCGAAAACTTCTTCAGGCGCATCGCGCACAGAATTGCTGGGCAACGAATGATTCTGATCCGTCACGCTCCGAGGTGAAACGCTATTCAGGTAAACTCGGGGGCGTCGAGTTTAGCCGAGCGAGCGAGAAACAGACAGGTGTGCAATCGGCATAGAAGTTTTCACTTCGGTCGTGCGGTCTCATGCGCAGTATTGGTCCGTTTTTTGAAATAAATTTAAGGTAAAATTGTCCTTGAATTATGTTGTCAAGGTCACCATTCTAAACAACATTTCCCTTTACACTTTTTTCCCAAGATGTTGTAGACATCGAATGATCACAGATGACCTTAAGCGAACTTGGAACACCCACGTACTTTAGATCGATGATCTCTTCTCGATGCAAAATTCACCTTGAAACCTGTGCTATCGTTCCCACCTACGCAAGAATTGCGTCGAACGATGGCAGATTAGGTTTTATGTTAATCTTTATCACCCTATCCCGCGCTTATTCCGTTTTTGTATCGACCCGCCTACTCACTTTCTTTTGCGATAATCTAGCTTTTGAAAGTGGGATATATTTTCTCATAACAGGACGCTCCTGAATGTATTATACAACTTTAATGATAAATTATTAACGTTCCCAGACCAGTATATTACTAGGTGTATGTGCAAAAGTTTCAGCCTTCCTTTCAATCTTCTTTTATTCATACGAGGTACGTTACCAGTCGATAATGAGGTTGGTCATTCCGATACATCGATTAGAAAGAATAGTCCAAAAAGACGGAAGATCTTAACCATTATAATTACAAGCCCTGAACGACTGAAATTAAACTGCAAAAAAAGCAGGCTTACCTAAGTGTGCTACTTTTTAACTGACATATTACATAAAGCTAACTCTGATCGTAAAAATCTCTGTTTGTACTATTATATTTTATAATGTTCGATCATTATCCTTTCAAGAACCATCGCACTATTTCCGTCTACAATAAAGCCTGATGAAAAACTTCAGATTGTGCAATAGCGAGCGCGCCAGCTTTTTAAACCGGCATTATTATGCAAAAACTAAATGAGCCGATGGTTCTGTTTTTGTATTCGAGGCAGAGCGTTACAAGGAAGCAGTTAAGCGAGCGTGAGGAATCCCAGCGAGGATAGACGTGGAAGCGTTATATATCAATCGGGAAGTACTTTGCTCGCGTTTCGGGCTCGTTTCCACCAATTTCGCATTGGCAGTCGTATTAGCAAGAGCTGCGAACACGTATTCGAGCGAGAACGGGGGCCTTGTAAAATTGGCTTGTGAAAGTAATTCGGCTGTCTTACTGCAATCGTAAGTGATCGCATACTCGATGGTTCTCCTCGGTGTTTCTCCTCGGATGGAATCAGTCGTTCAACTGACCACGACACTGGCCACCTTGGCCATGAAAGAGATGCACAACAGGTCTCCCAGGTCGTGGACCCTCAGGAATTCGTTACGTCGCGCCCAATGCCAACTCCCAGCTTATAATCTATTCCTGGTAAAGCCTGGTGAATCATTATACCCACTGTGTTGCATAAAAAGGCTAATATTTATTGGCGGGATGTCTTCACGACCGCTTCAACAGGGTATACTGGTTCTCCATTTTCAGAAAATCCAACTAATTATGGATAAAATGTTCATCGTATTAATGATGAATAAACTGTTGACCACATTAATCATGAATACAGTGTTAATATAATGATGAACATATTAAATCGTGAATGAAACGCCAATCATATTAATGATAATAAAGAGTTAACCACATTGATAATAAATAAAATGCTGTTCATAATAACAATGAAAATTAAATGTTCATCGAAATAAATTCAAATAAAATTAAAGTTTTGCTAAAGAGAGCTGGATCCCTCACATTAAAAGTTTGAATTCACTGAGGAATATTTACATGTTAATAAAAAATTGGGTTAATTATGAGAGTTTAACTGTTAATGTTAAACATATTAAGAGAAAAAATATATTTCTATTTGACTGCAGGTTGTTGCAATTCAGGTAGAAAATTTTTATTCTGCATGAAGCTACAATGTCTAATTGTAAGGAGATGAAGCCTTGAATCTCCCGAAGAAAACGAATTTCAATGCAATCGGGCCACACAATTACATTCGTGTAAAAGAATCAGAATGAACTTTCCATTCGAACCAATGCTTTAGATTTCGATCTAGATCTCGGCGGAACAGATCCGATCGGAGCCCGGTAAAAACGCCGCGTTAATTTGTCTTCCGTAACCTAATTAAACAATAGGCCTCGCGCGAGGTTGTCCGTCTTATCGCGGGATCGCGAAACAAACACGAATTAATGCACTTTCACGGCGCGGCGTCGTCCGTTGGCGCGAGCTTTCTGCGTGAAATAGAAAGTCCGCGATCGCTCGAAACGCTCATACCTATAATATAACGGCATCGTGCAACGTCGGATACCGCGGACCCGACAAACGAATGAAACGAACAGCCGAAATCAGGAGCAGAGATGTATAGCCTGTTGGCCCTAATAGACTCGAAAGCGAACCTGCCTCGTGCAGGGAATTCGTCAAACAACGTCAAACGTTGGCACGCGCATTTACTATACTCTTAACAGGCCGATAAGATCGCGCCACTTACGCTGAAACCGATTTGCGAATTAAATTGGGCTCCAGTTACGCCGACGCATTTTCCCAGAAAAATATACTTAAGATAAGCTATCGAACGCCTCGCATTCGCAAACGAAAGTATGCGGACAAATTAGTTACAGCTGTGGATTTAGTCTTTACTTAACGCGATGCTATTTATTATACTCGGAAATGCTATTAAATGGATTGTTAAATCAATTCGATGCCAGCGGATTTGTTTCGACAGAATCGGTCAAACCAGCTGCACAGTGCTGGACATAAAATATGCGGTAGTCAATGTAGAAAAAATACAAATCATTGTTTAAGAAGATTGTATACTTACTGCAATATATCCAGTCTTTCTAAACAACTTTTTGAGTCTGCTGTATAAATGTGACTATAATACACTCGAGTTTTGTAAACCATCGAAGGGAACGCTTGTGAAAAGGCTTGAATGAAATAATTGGTTAAATCAGTCGGGTAGGACACGTGAAAGTATAATAAAGTCAGATCTCGCGCGAGGTTGAAAGGCGATAGATCGTAATATCGGTTGGACGAATTAATCTGTTAAACTGTCGGACAGCAACGAAACTATTGCTAAGGAGTTTATTAAACCGGCTGTAAAAATTATGTAAGTGTAATAAACTCGAATATATAATAAACTACATCGTTATGAATATTGAATCAATTGAATATGACTTGTTAAACTATAATTAGGTGGACAATATTTTATGTTCAAAATAGTCAGTTTTAGTGCTCGGTAGGTAGTGTCAACTGACCAATTTCAACGTGCTGAGAAATCGGAGCAGGGCTCTCGCGTTTCTCGAAATGCATGCATATTCGGAGCGGATCCGGTGAAAGCGGCCGAAAAATGATCTGATTATCCTGCTAGGGAGATCAATCGTGGCGAACACTTTCCTTTGTTACGTTGTGTAGGTTCTTGTCGAGGTGCATGCGTGTCCCGTACACTCAATTACGTGATAGCGGCGTAAAGTAGCCTTTCTTCCTAGGGGGAGTAACAAATAGCGCGGCCGATTTTAATCAGCTCTTATTAGCACATCTTTCCGGGTCTCCGGGGCTGCCTATCTACGATCCCGATCCTTTAACAAGATATATATCCGTTGCCTATGAACCGTGAACTTTCCTCGTTCCGGTTTATTGTACGAACGTTTTCTTCGATACGACTCGTTGGTTTTCATCGGCCGCCGCGATTGTTCGCCTTTTAAAGTCAATTCCACGGTAGCGTCGCATTAATCCCCGGCATAACCAACCTCGGGATTAAGCAACTTATCTACATAATCGCTCGACTGCCGATCTTTCCTCTAATTTACATTGATTACCAGACTGTGAATCTTTAGGGTAATTTCGGGATAGAAGCACCACATTTTGTTTTCTGTTTATAAAAATTTTATGAAACAGAATTGAAAGTGTAGACTTAAATCTCTTTAATAAAATACAACGTTAAATGAGTCAAACTTTTATATTAATGTATTAATATACTGTTTAACAAAGAGATCGAAAAAGTGCATCTCTGGGTCTGGGGTTAGATGCACTAATTAGATGCACGTTACATAAATCAGTACACATTGTACATGTTTCATGGAGCCATTTGAGGCATTCGGAACATCAAATCCAATCTTCTTTAGACGTGGTTCAATAATAATCTTCCAAACATTCGATGCAATGATTATCAGAATCTTCAGGACTGTTTATGATCTCAGTTTTAAGAGTATCAATTTTTTTCAATGTTTAATGTTTGTAGTACTATGAACAACATTTTATTCGCCATTAATACGATTAACATTTCACACACTATTAACGCGATTCATATTTTACTCACCATAACGAAAAACGCTCGGTTTATTCGACGGAACAATTTTTGCTAGGCGTACAAATATTGCCAACTTTTTGCCAACATGTACAGCGAACGTGTTTCGCAACGTCGTTCGAAGCTAGCAACGAAAAAATGGCAGTGCAGCACAAAAGGGGAACCAGGAATCCTAACGGACACCTTTGTTATTGGCTTATTTCTTAAATAATGGCAACCTCGCCAGGCCGTAAATAACGACCGGTTTTCTGCAAATTTGCATATATATGGTGGAGCAGGGTCCACAATGGCAGGCACTTGAAACTTTAACACTCACGAAATTATACAGCGTTGCACAGCGAAGGTGTTCCGGGAAACGCTTTGTTCCGGTGTTGAATTCAAGTATCACTATAACACAAATAATTAAAATCAGCCTTTATTTAGAGGCTGTTGTACAATTAATCGAAAATGCATCATAAAGGCTCCGTATGCTCCTTACTAACGTACCACTGCAATAGTATTCTTGTTTCATCACAACCATGACTTTCTTAACATCTTTTCTCTACCTAGAGGATGTTGTTGTTGTAAAATCAATGGAAAGTGCATCATAGTGAAATGAACTAGTTAGAAGTAACGAAGATGGCTCGGCACTTTAATAATGTACCATAGTATATATATACTTGTTTCATCACATCCGTGATTTTCTCAATTTTTTATTGCCATTAATCCTTACGACAAGTTTCATCTAGAGGACGCTGCACAATTAATTGAAAATTCATCATAAAGAACCAATTAGAAACAATGATGGCTGAGCTTCTTATTAATATGCTAGTAGGATAGTATGCCCGTCTCATCAGACGATGTTTTCGAAACGTTTATTACCATTAGTTTGCCATTAGATTGCTTGGCTTTATAGACGACACTAAATTAATAATTACATTTTATAGTAATAAAATAGCGACGATCCGTTGCAGAAGAAGTCACGGGAACAAGGGGTTAATGGGGAATCCGCAACGGTCGATGTCGCGTGTGCTGTCCTTCGAAGAACCCGACGCTGTTGAAATCCCCGGAGTGTAAAGCGGAACATGAATGACACTTGGAAACATGGTGAAACATGAAATTGTGGTCAGTTATCGGACCCATCACGTGATCCTCAGGATCAAGCGTGACTCGTGAGCCTTGGCATGCGTAAGGCATACATTATACCGTACGTAACAATCGGATAGAAACACTCGGGCGTTTCTTACGCACACTCGCAGCATTCCCCGGCGCCCACCTATCAAGTAGCCACAATACGCCACCTACGTCGATCATTCAACTTCAACGTCCGTATAAC
This sequence comes from Lasioglossum malachurum, assembly GCA_028455605.1. Lineage (NCBI taxonomy): Eukaryota > Metazoa > Arthropoda > Insecta > Hymenoptera > Halictidae > Lasioglossum > Lasioglossum malachurum. The sequence goes on along the minus strand of CM052313.1, from coordinate 10,779,516 downwards.
GTTGTCTGTCAGCTGCACCCACTTGTTGACACGAGACAACGTGTCGTATTTCTTTTCGCGACAGTGCAGTCACGTTTTTAACGAGGAACTGCGGGGCTCCGGCTTCTCCATAGCGAAGCCTGAACTTTATGCCTACGGGCATAAATTATTTTGTTTTACGACGGGACAGTGTAAAATATTCCATAAATCAAAATTGTTTCGAATTCTTGGCTACAATCTTGCGCCGTGGTGCTGGAATCTTTGATGAAATAATTTCACCCGTAAATCACCAGATCAATCGAAATAAGAAAATGCTTCGATTCGGGGTATTTGGAAAATACTTTTACGTTTCATTTCTGTTAATAAGTTTATGAGAGTTTTCTTGTAAGTTTTATTTCTAACGTGAGTTTGAGGGCCCCAAAAGTTTTATGGCTTGGGGCCTCCCACTTGACTTGAGCCGCCACTGAACCTACCGAGTACTAAAAGTAGCCGATACCTGACGCCTTATAAAAATAACAAGATTAAATTTATTTTAACTTTGTGCGGTTCATATTATAATATCTCCACTATATGTATTTATTTAATCATTTACCACGCGAAAGCATGTAACGTGTCGTCTAGGGTTACTATGTTTCTCCATAGTTTCTCTAACACTTGCCGAACGCTCGGCTAAACTCGGCTTCCTCGAGTTTACTCGAATAGCGTTTCACCAAGGAGCGTGACGGATCAGACTCATTCACTGCCCAGCAGAAGACCTTTTCACTTCAAAAATTTGAAAAATTCGAAGGATTGATTTAATATTTGCTCTAATTGTTCGTTCTGTTTCCCCCTGTACGGGGACACAGTGTCAATCAGGCTCGGTCAACTGACATTTGCGAACTTGATGAAATCGCCTTTCGATTCGCGTGGGATGTACCCGTGTCCAGCGTAGCCTAAAGAATTAGCACACGCGAATCTCGCGTCCGATGTGATCGGTAATGGTCGCTGACCATTGAACTTCTGATGGCAGAACCAGTATCGCCCTGCGGTTGTCCACTCTGCCAGTCAGACGACTATCAGCACACATAGGTTGTTAGAACGAAGCCGGCAGGCATGACAAATAACTGAATCATTCCGCTACCGTTAAACGCGGTGTACTGCATTTAATACCTCTCGCCTTTTGATATCAGCTAAAGATTAGACACCCTGGGCGTTCGTCAACTTTTTGAAAGAAGATCGTTCAGCTCTCTGGAACAAGATGTCTGTCAAGCTTCTTTCACTTCCTGCTGGCTTGTAAAACAGGCCTGGCGCACGTTATAAATCAGTCAAGGAAATACGCGCTGGCAACTCATAAATAATCCGCGCGTCGCGCTTCGAACATCGAAAGTATCCGCCGCGAATGTGAGCTCGAGGAAATTTCAACGCGAGCCAGACAGTTAAAAAACGTCGATCGACTTGACATTGTGTTATAGCTGTTACCAGATGCTCTCGATCCCGAAGAAATTCATCGCGATGTACGATTAGGCTGTCGAGAATGAGTCGGAGCGACGAGAGTTCAATTCCAATGCTGCGTGTGGCTCAAGGAAAAACCGTGTAGTTAAGGAATAGTTTTGTTTAAACGAGACTTTCGACGATTCATTTGACAGTGACGAACTGCTCCTGGTAGTTCATCAACTCCTGCAATTCGTGACTTCATGTCGCACTTGTTCAATTACAATCGTGCTCCTCGGTTAGTTAATACTGTAAATATTCTTTGGATAACGTCTGATTGATAAGAATTTTGTATATACAGATCGAAGTTTGCTTCACTATACTTTCAGAGTCTGTGTGTTTTAAAAAAAACTGAAGTTCAGTTTATCCTTTTCTAATTGTAAGTTACGTTCCTCGATTATTATACACCGCATACATTTTTGATTATCGCTAAAGATTTATGTCTGCAGGAGGGTCATTTGTTGATTCTCTGAAATTCTCTGAAATTCTCAAGGAAACGTAAATCATGTGTTTCTATCTTGGTGAGAATGCTGCTCTTGAAATATAAATGTATGTTCAGTCTGAATTTGGAAAGAATATATGTATGCTCCTTAACTGTTTAGGACCAGTTTCGCCGGATTAAGACTTGTCTCACCACTCTACTCATCTACAGAGAGAGAGAGAGAGGATAACTTTTTCCCCTCGACTAGAGTCAATTCTGATCTGGAGACTCTGCTTAGGACACTTGTATTTTGCATGATATTTTCTCTTTTTGCGCATGTCGACACAGTTAAGTGCGCAAATATCGGCAATCTGCGTCTAAACATGAATTGACGCAGTAGAAATTCCCGGGGTAACACGTAATGGATATTACACCTATTGTTGCACGTTCAGCGAGGTGCTTTCGAATTCGCCGGTAATGACTGTACCCCGGGGCGATCATGATAATTTGAAGTTTAAATTCCGGATCGTGTTCCCGGGGATGCCGAGAGTGGAAAAACGCTCTCGGGGAGATTAAGAATCTTCGTGATCGTATTTGATACGTCCGTCATAAGCCGGTCTCGTCCGCTACCAGGAAGTCAGTCAGTCGCCTCACGGCGAGGAGAGAAAGTCATACGAACATCGTGGGCTCTTGTAAGATTCTACTGTTCTCCGTGGAAATTATACCGATCGTTCCGTGCCTGTGACCGATGCTCTATGTCGGGCCGATCTTTTACGAGCTCTCCGGCCGCTGTCCGGTGATAAATCGCGGTCGCCTAAACGTCAGATCCGAGATCCTCTCTAGACGATCGGTATTGCTATAACCGATCCGTCTTCGGTCGAACACCGGAGTATCGTTTTCACTTCTGTAAACAGCGGTTAAAAATGGGACGAACCTTTATGGACCGTGTTTCGAAACAATATGAAAGCGATCTCGATGCACATCGTCACATAGATCGGCGAACTCTGAGTTTATCGCGACAGCGAATTTTTTGGGCATTACTGATCTTGTTTAAAAAATTCGGGGACTAACTCAACGAATTCGAAATTAATTAGAACAATTAAGAATAAGGTTATGTCTGCATTCTTCTCGCGCATTTTCAGCGGCGAGAGGTGTAAAAAAAATGTTACATTTCCGATTGCCGGTCAACGTGTGAAATACGACAGTGAGTTTACCAAGAGCCAATAAAGTTCGAATACTAGACGCGGCTTACGCAACGAAATAAATGTTTCTCCGCGGCCAATCTTTGTGAATTAATTTTTCAATTTATTTACCGGCCGATTAAAAAGTTACACGCGCGCGCCGCTACGATTTTCATGAATCATAGGGGAATGCGCCTAACGCTTTCGTCGATTATGCAATGATGAAATGCAACGTATTTAGTTATGGTTTAGTTATCTAATATCTAATTAAGCCCCCTAATGAAGTACGTTTGCATATAATATCGGCAAAGATTGTTATTCAAATCGGCAATGAACAGGTAAAAAAGTGTTTCGCTTGATAAGGTGTTATTTGATGACGGTGCCCCGTCGTAAATTCGCCGAAAAGAACTTAAAAAGCAATTAATAGCTCGCGCGGCTGGTTGTTAGCTGCTTAATTAAGGAGAAAGTGTCGCCGGATCCTCGTATTTCACGGGTCTAACGGAAAAATATCGAACGACACCGCGTTTCCGTGTCTTTACGTTTGATTTGATGGAAACGCTTCGAACTCATCGTTAAACAACACCTGCTCTCCTGCCATATAATTTATACTTCGTCGTTTCTACTTTTCCGGGGAGATATCGGAACGATAATTAACCGAATCGGTTAAATACAATCGTTATTATTCGCAACCAATCCTTTTCTGTCTAATACGCCTCGCGTTAAGTTATACGCATAATTAATAAGCGAAATGAAATGCTGTTACTGCATCATTAAATCACTGAATACACAATAAAGTGCAATATCGTAAATTCGATTTATTAAATCAAATTGATTATTCGCGAGTTACGCGCCCATTCGAATCCACTCGCGTTCAAGTGAATGTGTAAAAAATTGGTGAATTTTCACGAGGAAACTGGCCGAGTGAAATATAAAGCAGTAAATGATTGGAAAAATCGAAAAACATTGACATTAAGAAATCATTTTTTATTTGATTCTCGCTTCCCAATGTATGCATACATTTTTATTTTGCACAAAGATAAGTCGGAGAAGAATTCGATTGGTTTCGGATGTGTCCTTGGTTTCTGGGGACTTTTGAATTGACCTTGAGGAGTTTGAAATTCCGACGACGTTGTCGCGAATATCTTAGACAAATCTGTGGACCGTGTCCGTTTGAAAGTGGAAGTTCAAGATACACGCGGAATTCAGATGTGTACCGTTGATATAGCGAAGTAACATCGAACGCATACTTTTGATGTCGAAACGTATTCTGAACCAGGTGCGCGACTCAACCACATTGCCAAGGCCAATCTCACCCGACGACAAAGAGGACAAATAAAGCGTCAATGGCAACCGAACCTGATATCGATACCGTACAATCGAACGTACGTTACTTTCATCTCGTTGATTCATTATAATCGCGCCATACTCTATTCTCGGATCTATATTATTCAATAACATATACGCGGAATGTACTTCCTGCCTCGTGCTAATCAGAAAATCTAGCGTGAGAAACATGTTCTTCAACTTCGTTAATATTCCTACTTTGAGGTATACAGAATTATGCAAATGAATTAATAATGGTAAGTCTTAATCCTCGCGAGGTAAGGTCTAATAACACATAAATAGCAAGGTGGGGTCTCTTATAGACCCCGACAAATGAATTCCATAAATAGCCTTAATAAATTTGGGATAAAGAATAACACAGGATAAAAAGCAAAAAAACAGATTTAATTTTATTCATATAAAAATTCTTTTAAAAATTATTTTAATCTATATTTATCTATCTATCGATTAATCTAGGCAAGTTTCATAATCATATATGCAACAGTTTTGTTTACCACTAAACAATGCCGTTCAATTGGTTTGCAATCGATTTTCATGAACATGCTTTTCTGGATTTGTAAACCCATAATTTCGAATGAAACAGATAGTCCGACTTCGAAACATGCTCGTACGTTCGCGAAACACAGTTGACTAAACCCACAGAGTTCCAGCATGCTAACACCGACGGTTTCTTTTCCTTGTAATGAAGATTGACGTTTACTGTGGCTGTCACATTAGGAACCAGTCACATTAGACAACTTAAACACAAACTTTCAATTTTACATAAGAAATGAATAATATACAAGTCCCCGGCCGCCACCTTTAATTAAAATCTATCCGTCTAAGTCTAATTAAATCATTCCGCTAACCCAGACCTAACCCGGCCCATAATTGACGTAGGAAGAAACAAACGGAAGTACTCAATTTTATTAAACGTATGGTCGCGAAGTCGGCCAGGGGGAAAAAAGTGACTAAATATTTTCCAACGACCGGAGTATTAATTAAGAAGTCCATAAGATTAGTTGTGGACGGCGTCTTAAACATTTCTTGCTTGGACAGGCAGCCGTTTCCGCAATTCGGTGTTCGATTTATTTACCAGCAAATCAATTCGCGAGAACCGGGAAATCTTGATCGTCGGAGGCTCGCACAGGCGGTTTCGCCAACGGGTATCGATCGTGATCCGCGACTTCTGTGTTAGGGTACGGAAACCGCGTGTGCATCCGATCATAGATAACAGACGATGTTATCCGGTGACCATCAAGAGTTATGGTCGCTTTAGCGCCGATACGGTTCACTTGATTTATATCGTGCCTCAAATTCGATTCCATCCGAGAAAGTCGCCAGGGTAATTAGAAAGTATGACTCACGCGTTCCTTTACGATTATTATTGTAAAACAACGAGGCCCGTGTACCTTTCCGCGGGTTTCCGTTGCTTCATGGTGAAACCAAATCTATTTAAACTATAGAACCGTTCGGTTATTAACCGGTCGAAAGTTATCGATTAGCTTTATCTCGATATATTCCTTCGCCGCGATTTTCACAAACTCCGCGGAGCCTAAGCGCGATAAACTATTGCGCAAGCGACCAACTTCTGTCCATTTGTTATACCAATAGTCTGGGCAAAGTGCTATTCCATTTTTACGAAACGCTTCTACACACAGGGTGTCCTATTTAATACAATGCTCGAGGAAATTGAAGGCGTCTCTCTTTGCATGTTGTTTAACACATTCGCTACCAGCATTTGTTTCGTTGCTTACGTTCCTTGTTCGAAAGCTTTATTAAATGGAACGTACCCAATTTAGAATGATTAAAACAGTTTAGCAGAAGGAAGTCACAGATTCTCCGAAAATTATGCATTTTACTATTACTTTAGACAACGAAGTGAATAAAATTAATTTGGCTGTTTTTAAGTGGACTGTCAGATTATGATAAATGTTGTTATTGAAAAATATACTAATTTTGAGAGATTTGCCTGGTGGGTGTGAAAGAACAAGGAAAAATGGAAATTTTGTTGCATAGTGGTATTGGGTAATCAGCACGTTTTTAGTGCTCCGGTATCAAACGCCTCAATTAACGCCCCTTGTGGGGTAAATTATGATATTGACAGTCGGCACTCTATCTTCGGGCTCACCAAACATCGTTAATAACGTTCGAAAATGTTTCCGGATGAAAGCGAACGAACGATAGAGAGAAGAAGCGGCGAGTGAAAGAGTCGAAGTACGAACGCCGGGATTTTTCCCTTCGAGTGAAAGTTTGTGATTGGACCCTCGCGCACGCCATGATAAATTAAACGAAAGTTTAAGTCGTCACGATCCCTAGGAGACGATCGCTGCCTCGTGTGCCACGACGAGTACGTAAAATCGGAAGCTTAAAACAGCGTGGCAAGCGCCGGTTTGGATACTTCCATTACGAGGAAAAAATACTGCACTAATTCTTTTATGGAACACAACACTGTCTTCTATGCATTTTCATTCGAATCGAATGACACCAAAATCGACTGAAATTTGTGTTCTAAAAATTCACAACTCAGTCTTGTATCAATTTGACATACTTTTACTGATTCTAAATGGGCTTCGTTTTATTAGTCTTCATTTTGATTTTTTATCATTATTTCAATTTGACACCGAGGGTAAAAATTAAGTTGGAAAGAAAGAGATGAATAGTTAGTATCTTTTAAATTTAAAAAAATAATGAAAATGGCTATCCTCATTCAACTGAACATTCCAGGTCAGTACAGTTGCCAATAATTTATCTGCCCAACCTGCACGTAGAACATCAGCTAATTACTGTACTGTCTTACCTTCAATTTAGGTAATTTTCTCCCCTAATTCTACGACGGTAACCACACAGCCTGCAGAGGCTTAAAACAAGCAGCGTTCGCTGCAGCTATGGCGAAGCCGGATGCTTTCACTCTCGAGAAATATTTTCGAGGGACGAGATCCTCCCTCTCTCTCTCTCTTTCTCTTTCTCTTGTTAGCTTTCTCTCTTTCCCCGGTGCTCCACGCGAAACGTCCTTTTCGATGCGATGAAGGTGTGGCTGCAGACTCCCACGTTCCTTCGCCGAGTGATTCCCATGATACTCGGCCCCGTTAGTGTTGCGCATCGATGCGCCTTCCCCTTTCCGCGATTCGCGGTCAACATTGTTCACCTCGATCCGCATGTTACTTCTTGCACCGTGTAGGTCAATTGAGCATTTATGATCTTTAAACCCTGCGGCGGTCTTGGCACCTTTTTCGACCTACTCACATTTTCATTTTTACAATGGGCCACTTCTTGTTCTTAACACTGAACCTACCACGAGGGGCCGAATGACCCATTTCAGATGTTTCATTTGACAATTCTGTAAATTGGAAAATCTTGAAAAATTTCAATCTTTACCACTTTTGATCGTTTATAACTCGTAAACCAATCAACCAGTTTCAATGAAATTTTCGGAGCGTATACTGTTTATACAAGTTGACCGAAAACATCTTTTAAATTTTCGTTATTGGCCCAGCTAAAAGACTCGTAAAAATCAATTTTTACTATTGTTTTTCACAATTCCGACCAAATGCATCTTTCAACATATTTTTTAGACGTCCTTTACCAAACTAATTCTTCTAGTCTTACAGGGAAATTCAGGTCGTTTGGTTCATTCATAAAAAAGTTATTCTGATTTAAAGTGCGTGTGATCAGTTTTGCTCCTAACTGTATATTCTCAGAACTATGTGTTTAACATTAGAATCTTTTTTCAAAACTTACTGTGTTCTTATTCGATTTTTTACGCTTTTCTATTAAATATGGCCGGGTGCTTCTTTCTTTTGCACAGTAGTGCACGTGTACACATGTCGAATAATGTACTAAAAGACTATTTGTCGTGCATATTTACGAACATTTTAGCAATCCAATTACGTCCGTACAAATCGCACAAAGTACAGATTATGTGCATTGAATAATTGATCTCGCATAATTTGTCTGAACGCGATCTAATCACGCGAGAACGCAAGAAGTGGCTGTACGCAGAAAGTGCTCTGAACCACATTGATTCACAGTGACAAGATGCTCGGCTACCGGGCCGAAGATTAATGAAATCGCGTTCAATTAAATCGCGCGCGGCGCCCACGATTCGACGAATAATTGCATATTATCGTCGCGGTTATGCGCGTCTTCCATCGTCGTCGGTGTACTTTCAATTACGTTCGTCCCCACCAGCGATGTGTCGCTGATTCCTGATACCGGTATAGTAGCACCAGCACGAACTTTGCGATCACGATGATTCGAATTAACGAGGCTGTATCGCGGCTGCAACGTTAGTTCCTGGAACACACCGCGTTCGACGCTCGAGATGCAACCGATCCCAACTAAATTACGTTTCGACATCGTCGATTCGGGATATTGCCTCGATGGGGTGCTCCTCTCATTAACGTTCATCCGTAGAAAACCTCCGGCGTGCTGCTTCTTATGGTGTCAATTTGTTGCGCCACTGTTGCGGCCATTCTGCACCCGGATCCCGAAATATGCATAGCATTCGGTTGTTTGTACTTACGGAATTTTTGATAACGAAAATATTTGGATAAGGAGACCATTTTTGTATCATGGTAAGAAAATTGAACCATCTTCAGAATTTTTCTTCACTTTCAACGTAACAAATGATGGCTCAATATGTTCTGCTTGTTGTTGTACGAGTACGTACTAAAGGAGGGTGTAGACATTTTTTTATTATAAAAAATTAATCAAAGAATTTGTTTGTATTATTATTGGTCATAAACAGACTGCGGACCTTTATGTGTTATGTTGTTTTCAGGTGGAAAAAACTATTAGGGGATGAAATGAATTTGTATTTAACTCCTGCTGTCCACAATCGCTGATGAACATTTTTATTTTCCATAAAGATCCGCAGTGTAGTCATAAAAATTGCTTAATCTCTTAGTCATTGTACCTACGCCATTGTGCAACGACTCAATAAAAAGGAGATTGATAATTTTACAAATTGTACATGTACATACTCGTCATAGAACATTGAAATCAATTTTCAAAGTTGCCCAAGTCTTATTATACTAGACCGACTTCTTGACAAATTGCAAAAGAATTAAAAATCGACAGAAATACAGATACACGAGTACAGATACCCCGAGAGATAGAGAGTACAAGTAGTAAAGACAGTCGTGTAGAAATTTGTTCAACTTCGTGACAGAACGTAATCGGAAAAAAGGCGTGTAGGTTCGCGGTACATCACAAAGACAAACCGTGTCGTTTCCAATTGGCAGCTGCTTTGAAATTGTAATGGGCCCGCGAACGACATAATCAAATCGCAAATCAAACCGGATTCTTATGAGCGTTTCTGCACACCGACGAGGAAGTGATTACCATCGTTCGAAATACGAAACTCTCTCGTTCCTTTTTTCGCCCTGGGTTGCAACGGGAAAGGACTGATATTACGTACCCACCGGCAGGCGAGGGGGAAAATTTGTGCGTGGACGATTGAAATCGTGGATTAGGCGCTTCCTACTTTCAGATCTTTTCGAAAAATTCCGTGGAAACCGCAGGCATTCACGTGGGTATCTCCCACATTGCAGCGGCGCGGTACGCAGCGGCTTTGACGAGATGTTTGCGAGACCTTCTTGTGAACGATACTTCGGCAGTATTTTATTAACTGGTGAACGGCGAACCATGGTCGATCGTTTAAAGTCACCATCCAGGGATAATACTCTTGTCGCCTGTTTAATTAATACGCTTCCAGTTAGCGTGTTCAGTGGAAAGCTGCTTTTTCTCAGCCTGCATCCGGCACACGAGGTTACGTTCCCATTTCATTCGCGAAACTTTTAATATTTTAAAAACAGCTCTATAAGATCTATTTTAACTCGAATATTAAACATTTCTTCCGACCCAGAACAATTCCATTCTTTATCATTTTTTTCACTTTATGGATATGAAATTGATATAACACCTCATGCAATATTTAAATGTTTAGTGATTGATTAGATACAAACGTATTTAATAATTAGACAGCGGATCTTTATGCAAAACAAACATTTTTCATACGAATTGCAACAAACTGAAGTGACATAGAGATTTATTTTCTTTGTTAATATGTTTAATAGGTTGAAAATATTACAACAGTATTTTTAAATTCTTCGAATGTTTTTCTGTTTTAAATTCACCTACTCTTAAATTTATAGGGTTAAATTTATAGTTTCTTTTAATAAATTCCTGATGATAGGACTGTGCATCTTATTATCATCAATGATTCAAGATTTCAACCTCTTAAGAAACTAGAAGAAATAAGAAAAAGTGACTAATCGATGTTCATATTGAAACTACATGTTCCCAAGCACCGAAATTTCAAAGCGATGGCGTCATTATCTCGTTTTAATTCAGCAAAAATTCTCGGAAGAAGAGAAAAATCACAGTTTCGAGAATTTTAAAAGATTCATCACAATGCTCCCAAGAAAGATTCTCTTGGATTGTTAAGGCTTGATCAATCATCATGAGAATAAACGAACAATGATCCCGGGGGCGACACGCAACTTTCCGCGCCGGTAAGTGCGCGTCTTATTAAGTCATTATAATTGCATGCTGAGCGCCGGATTTTTACCGTAAACCGAGGACGGAGACAATAATAAAACCTCATCTCCGGTTGGCCGTAAGAACAATGGCGTAAACAATGTTGAGAGCGCGGCGTGCGTTTCCATTAGGATGATCCTCATTGTTGTTGACTTCGGAAGGTATCATTGAAAGACGACGACTACTGTCGCCGAGTGGAAGAAGGTACGGTTTGGTTCTGTATGGTCGAAGAGGTAACGCGTCACCAGTGGCTTATTACTCAAGTATACGATGGTAGACACAGCTTTCGACATCGCTGATTGTTCTGTTGCGCGGACGGTGCTTGTAACAGCTGCAACGCATCTTTAGAAAGTGATGATCACTGATACATATGCTGTGGAAAAATCTTTGATCATCATGTGTTATTTAAAATTTTTTGAGAAATTCACTAAAACGATAGTGTACCAAAAATATTTTACTTTCTCGGAAGGGGTGATTCCTCAAATCATTTAAAGTAACTTTCTCCTTTGCGAAAATGTTCTCCGCGGTTCTCGTCTCCAGGATTGCAAGGTTCTCATTTCTCGATAATACAAAAATGGGGTTTTCCAGTAATCAGAAACGCTAGACAAAACGTCGATCTAGGCCGCTATCGCCCTCAGATTCTGAGGATTCGAATCGTATAAAATTGTAACTAATCAATCTTTTAACTGTGGTGGCGTATTTTTTTTCGAAATGTAGAAGCGTCTGTAACTGTATCAAATATAACAAAGCTTCGGAACTCCGTTTCTTTTAATCCTCTAATATAATTTAGGGAATCACCCCTTTAAAGAAGCAAAATATTTTTGGGACAGTATCGTTGTAGTGAATCTTTAAAAAGATTTTTAGGAATTGATAAATAAGTTCCTCGAAGGACTATACAGTTCAAATAAAATATCTTCTGAGAATAACATGATAAATTCCGCAAGTGACCAACAGTGAATCAAAGATTGTGTAAGGTGGTCTTTTCTGAACACGTTTTCCGCAACTTCCAAAAGTGAATTCAAAAAGTAATACTCGTCATAGTCGATGAGAACTGCTTATTCATGTTTGGATAATTCTTTGACCACTCTCGTGCTTATCCGTTCTTATCTGCACGTACTTTCTTCCATTACGTAAAAGTTTCAACGAATTATAGATCGACCGTGAGGCGAGGCTAATTTGCCTTGAATTTCAACGCTCGCGAACTCTCGCTGTAAAAAAAGCGATTCGCGAGGAGGAAATGCGAGAGGCGATCTCGCCCGAATACCTTGTCTCTCAAACTACACTTGACAGCCGGTGCCAAGGGAACGACCCGTACGAACGCTTTAACTTTGAAACACGTTCTTGAAAGATCTGCGGAGATGTCGCCGCTAAACGTTTGTGGCCCGTCATCGCGGTAATTGACTTTCTCCTCTGACAGTCGCGATAGAGAACTGCACCGACTTCATAGGCGGATAGATTGCTTTAATTAATGCACTGTCTCCGGAGGTTCGGTGCAATCAGGCGATAAATATTGTCTTTTCAAGAAAATTTTAATCCGATATTCCCTTCCTGATCCTATGTTAATCTTCACTTTTGCTGATTTAGCAAATAAATTATTTCTCAACTGTTCTTGACCAGCGAGTGATGAAATAATTAGAGCATAAAAATCATAATTTCTTGTCCACGTGGCGAATATTACCTGCAACGTTACTAAATGTACATTCGTAATTCGCAAGCACCATAAAACAGAGATAATTTCAAAGTAAAATCGTTAATCCATGTAAGTGGTTCTAAAAGTTACGGTAACACGAGAACGTAATTGAATTGTATGATGTTGTAACAAGTTCTGCAATAAAACTTATTAATAGGTTGAATTATACGACGTTATGTTGAACATGATTTTCTCAATTAACAGATGTTTAATATTTATAACTGATCGTTCTATTATCTCTTCCCACGGTTTTTCTTTTATTTGCGATGCGTCATATCGTGTCAGGTGCACGATGAAGTAATGCGCGAGCAATTTATAGTACTGCATACGATGATAATGCGTGAGCAATTGTGCTGATGCTTCGCATGATCAAGGCTAGTTATCTGGATTGCGTTCTGCGAATAATCCGCAAATCAAATAAATTATAATAAATTAGTATAATAGACTTTATATGGTAAATTAAATTGTAGGTAGATCGCACATCTTTCTGCAAATTTCTATCATCTTGCAGAACTTAATAAAGACTATAATCACGGGACTAGATATAGTAAAAGATCCCTCGTGGTAACAATTAAATAAAAATACCACGAATGGATTATTTATAGTTAAAATGCTAGTACCATAAACATTCCTCTTCTAACAAAAGATTCTTTTGTTGTTTCAGATGGTGCCCCAGTCCCAGCGGACGCTGTTGAACACGAGGTAAGGAGAAGAAAATGAACAAAAGCGAATGAATGATGGCGTGCTGATCCTAAACGTCTATCGTTGCAACGAGAATGTCCAGTACTTGATTTATATCGAGGAATCGAGTACTATATTATTATTCTCTGTAGGCGAAATTATAAAATGTGTTTACGTTCTCCTTGATACTACATCGATAACAGAAATTATTACAAAGTACGGCATTGTTATGATCGTTATTATGCCTGTGATATATTGTAGAAGAACCGTTTATTACTCTGCAGTCATAAAAGTCATTTTTATCTGAATGCAGATCCTTCCATTGCCTTTCAACTATCGTTGCAATTAGCACTGTTGGTTTGAGTTTTTTAATCTATTGCTCGATAATGATAGCAATCCATTAGATTATCCTTTATAATCCTTAAGATTATTATTTTAAATGAAGCCATAAATATGATGCGGATTTTTATATAACAGTTATTTAAAAACTCTCAAAAAGTTTTTAATACACTCGAGCCATTAATATGGAATATAAAATTTTATATTGCTCTAGCTTTATAACCGGTGATTCGTAAAAATTGCATTTTGCATCTAACACCTCTGGTTGTTGCACTAGTTTCGCGGCCCACTGTGATTCCATATTTCGTCGTCGCTTCTACTCGGTGCATCGACCTTTTTCTTTCGTCTTATTTAAGGAGACGTTCATTATGAAAGAAGATAACGACATCTATTAAAAACGTGCTCATTAACTCTTTATGTAACGCGGCCGACACGGTTTAGGTTATTCCGGCGTAATGGTTTCCTGTCAAAGTAAAGTAAGAGTAGAACTACGGCTCACAGTGCAGAAAGGAACATTGATATTGAATATAAATCCTTTCAGAAAATGATGAGGTAACCCGCGACGTAATGTTCGAAACCATCACAAAAGTAATTATCATTAAGCACGATAAAACTAAGAGATCAACAAGCGTCGTTATGCGAGTTCTCCACGAGCGAATGGACACGTCCGCGTCCGCGTGAAACGTCAAGAAAATCTTGATTTTGTGCACGTTATAATTTAAAGGCATGATTAATAATATCGAGTGCCATTATAAACTTCTACTCAACTATTAAATCTCGTACGTTCCCCAGAAATATATCAAGATCCTATCATCATTTTTATCCGCTTTTTACAGTTTCATTCTTTCAATCATTTTGTAACACAAAGGAAACAAATATCACAAAAAAATTTTCTTAACGAGTGGGGATGATTAAATAGCGTGGGGGAAACATGTTCTTCAACTTCGTTAATATTCCTACTCGCAGGTATGCTACATAAGTCTTGATTATCCTAGTTGGAACGATAGCCGCCGCAGTTGGGCAGTTTGAGAATCTTTTTGTATTGGGTTGGAAAGAAAGTTCTCTTGCGGCTTTTATCATAAAATCAAAATAACGAAAACCGTAAGAACTTTCTTTCCAACCCAATATTACAGAAAAGCCTTGATCTAAGAATATCTTGATCTAAGATCTAAAGAATATCACCTCCACTGCGGGGTATATCCCGCGAGGGGGTCCGTTGAAAATCACCGACACAGTTTTCACCGACAATATTTCTTCGACTCCAGATTTGAGCTACAACGACTTCAGTTGTGACAGTATTATCTGATATTAACACTAAACCTACCGATCGATCTTTTTAGAGTGTAATAATTATATTTTTATACAAAAAGTAAAAGTGTCAGTGCAGAATAGTTAATGAAGAAAACGTCATCATCATCTTTAGAAACGATGTTACTATCGAATAATACTGTTGTAAAATCGTTGTCGGTTAAATTCGTCGACGGTTAAAGACGTTGTAGGCCAAAATTATTGTCGGTCAAATCTGGGGTTGGTGAAATATTGTTGGTGAAAATTGTGTCGGTGATTTTGATTGGATAGATTAGAAAATCGCTGGAAAAAATGTATTGAGCTTAAGGGAGAATGTACTGAAGAATAAATGTATTTTGACACATTATTTCATATCATTTCATTATTAGGCTACGAACTTTCTGAATGATCTAGTATGTATATGATAAATTTTAGCATTGCATTTGTTTTGGATGGTTACAATGACCAACACTTGATCCGATCGATCGAACATTGTCTGCCAGGGGCAATGCTATAAAATAGGATTGTGATATGTATTGCACTAATTAAATTCTCGCAACAGATTCGCGCGTTTTTGTAGCCGGAAAAATTGATTAGCAGGCTATCAATCATTGTTACGGTACGACGATAGTTTCGATGCGTGCCAGAAACTAATGTATTATAGAATAGGTCGATATCCCACGATAATTCGAAACGTCTGAGCACACTTCGCCCGAGGATTCACTCGATACTTTCGCGTCCTATCGTTTGTAATAAAGCAGCCTGAGCGTGTTTCACGAAGCATCATCGTTTCAGTATATTCGCCGCAGTATCTTGGTACCCTATATCCCGCACAGGTTGGTAGACTGATTGCCCTTAATACAGATATAATTTATACGGCGGTAGGGGGAGAGAACAGTACGTTGCAGCTAATTGGATTCCCTGCATACAAATGTTGAGTTAATATAATAATCATCGGCGCGTTCTACGGCTTGCGCGAGACCAGGCAAGATTAATTTGCGTTCTGTAATCGCGCGCTAATAACAACTCCTTTTCTTTCGTTTTGCGATCATGCCGGTGCCATGATCCATCTTCTTGTGTCCTGCATTACGTTCGCTGCGAAGGATGCCGGGAGATTTGTCGTGATTTTGATCTCGTTCGAGCGAACGACCCCTTCACTTGTTACTTCACCGCCTTTCGACGATGTTTAGGCGAAAAATCGCGCGGGGAAAAACTGCCGGAGTCCTCGGGGCATTTTACGAGCTGATCAAGCAAATTGTTTCGTTATGTCAGACCCCAAACTGCGACTCTCTGTTTGCAAGCTTTCGGAATAGAAGAAGATGAGTTAACATTTTTCCTTTGTACGCGTACTTTGATCATTTAATGCAATCATCAAAGATGACTGATCATGCCGTTTTAAAAAAACGATTTTCTCGAAAAAATACAAAAGAATTAGAAAAAAATTTCAGATTCGTTTCAAAATTCAGAACACGTTTATTGTCCATTTTATTCGATAACATTGTTCTTTGACTTGCAAGAAGATCATGAACAACGAGTACACTGTGGATTATTCCACAAGAACTAGATGAACACATTTTATTTCGACAACTAACAATGTTCAACATTTACCCACGGTATTACATATTTATATTGTACTGAAAAAAGCCAAGTAGTAGAACAAATTAAACATTCTCTAAAAATCGGAATAATTCATTAACGTAGAATTTTCGCTCGTAAATTACAGATTCCGATCACGAAGGCAGACTGATCCGCCATTGCACGGTTTCTACGCCATAATTGGCTCAAGAAATTCGCCGATGTGCAGTGAAAACGCAGTAATTGAAATCGGCGGTGGAAGATGCGCGAATAATTTACGGGCGACATTTTCCGCTATCGTGATCACGGTCAGAATCGTTGAAACAAGATCGTGCACGTCTCTTATTACACGGTGTAACGACTCATCCATCACGTTCATTTAGCAGAGCACGAGACGTTCGTTGTCTACAGATCTCCTGGTAACACTCTCTCATAGGTCATTCGCGAAAGAACACACGAATACATTAATCCGACGTCCGTTTGCCGGAAAATGTTCTGCGTCTCATTGATTTATAACCGTTTCTACATCCGTATGCTACCTACGTTCTTCCCTGTAGCATCGTCACACGTAACGGAATACGATAGCACATAAATTCCCAGTTTCTAATCATAAATCGTTGCTGGCGTCCCCGCTTTGTTACAAAAACGTATTTGTATTGACAATGTGGGAAAAATCCGCGATCCGTGTGCAATGTAAACCTGGATTGCGAAAATGACAAAATTTTTATTTAATTCTTGTTGGTTTTACTAAGTTGGTTAGAGCGAAGTTTGTTTCGTCAAATAAGCTTTTAGCATAATAATTCATCATAATAATTATTTTCGTGCAGAAAAATGTCAGCACACTGGAATAAGAATGGCAAGACATTGTTTTTCACACAATAATTGATGCAGAAAATTTTTATTGCGTATCAAATCTTTCACTTTAGGATTATTTTCAGTTCATTAAGATTATTAACACTAAAACTACCGAGCACTGGAAGCGATTAAAATGTTCTGGCTGATAAAAATTACAAGGTCATTTAGATTTCGTGCAATTTTTATTGCAATATGCGCTTGGATAAAAAAATTTATCGAATAATTTTGCATGTAAGCAGCGCCATAATTTCAATAATTATAAAATTATTGTACCTTGTTCCTTGTACATCTAGTTCAGCCTACAATCGCCACGTTCAAAGTTAGGAGTTCGAGATTATTTATAGTATAGAAAAACATTTATATGTAATCTGATTTGCACTTACCATTGCAAACAACAAAGCCTTATCGCAACCTACTATTATACATGTTTGCAATGTCGAAATTACCATACAATTGTACAGCTCTGCATAGTCTACCTCCCAGTAAATAAGCAATAATCGAATGCTCAATACAAATCTATCGTTACTCTTGGGTGGGTTGAAAAATGTGCCAGTACAAATGATTATAGGATCAAAGAACCAAATGAATACGCAACAGCACGTGTACGTTTGATTGCGAGGTGTACTGTCCCACTTACAATTTGTAGCTGGTAATTTGCAATACAAATTTCATCGAGGGGACCGTCTTGCATATTTATTTCCGTGGAAAAGCGTACATCTCTGAATACTCGAAATATTGTTCCATCTTTCAATCTTACAATTAGTCATCATTGACGAATGTTCTTTTGACGACCAGAAAGAAACGTGAGCGTACTGAAGACATTGCCATATCTCCAGCTTTTTATTTAGGTGTCTAATTTTATATTTGAGTGAAGTTTATTTCAAATTTTTGTCTATCAAAAATCTTCTTTCATATAATAGTAAGAAATGAAAATATATGTAACAACCTAGTACACCTAATACCCTAAATGACCTGATTGGCGCGTCGAATTTAGGTTGAAGCGTTGAAGTGGAGCAAATGGCCGTCCGAGCCAAATAGTCAACGGGTGAAACAATATAGTTTGCGGTGAATTATAGTGGTTTGGCTCGCGCGCCGCGTTGACCCGACATATTTGTAACAATGCTAGGCGTGTTTGCCGGCGTGTCGCAACTGATCCCACCGATTATCCCCTGTATTAACATTGACGCGCGAGTGTTGCACTCGTCTGCACGTGCGCGTTCCTGAAGCAGATAACGGTGCACGCGTAATACTGCACCGCGCATAGATATACCTACAGGCGCAGCCTCTGCTGTACACGTCATATATGCACGATACAAGCCATATAACGAGTTTCGCAGCCGGTCGTCGACACGAAGATGTCTTAAATGTCAAGGCGAGGACACGGTGAAGTTGTCCTACTAGATAGACCCCCTAGCCTTTTATGCGATCAGTCAATGAGCGCCGCGAAAGGAACTTCCACGCACATTATTCCACCTTTTGCTCGTCGTTTAACAAGCCCGCAGAACAATGAACGGTCCCGGTGCTACTCGGTCAGGATAGCTGAAAAGTTACGAACACCTGGACACGCGAAACTTGTCCCTAGGACTCTCTCATTGCTAGATTTTATCTTCAAAATTTTGCTATTTTATTTAGAGGTCCACAGAACTATTGAAAAAATACATACACTAACTTTTTATGTGAGTTTACTGGTGGGGTGGTTTATAGCAATTATTACATAAATAAATATTTTCTGATTGTATTAGTTTCAGGGCTAAATATGAGTCTATCTTCAGTAATTTCTATTTCAGATGAAGTACTGAACAAAATATTAGGGCGATTAATTGTGTAAAACTTTTATGCGACTGTTTTTGGGGAACATACAAGGGTTAAACAATGCGAAGTACATTCTGGTAGACTGGGCACTCGAAACAAGGAAATATGTCACAGACTCCATTTCGAAATGACCCAACTAAAGGATTTACATCTTACAAACAGTTTCAAAATTGTGACCATCAAGAGGCCCGAGAAAGTCAGTGGCGAAACAGAAACGGTAACATTGAAGTAACGAAAAAATTGCGCTGGCCCCGTAGTTACAAAATGAAGAGTAATCTCACCGGTCTAGAAAGCTTACTATTGTTTAACCTTCGCAATCCTGATGCCTACGATAACCGCAGACGGTTTCGTTTGGGCCTATTCATAGTCGGACTTCGCAGGATTTACAATTATGTAAGGATTTCACATTGGGTTCCAGAGTTTCCTATCTTTTCGAGTTAATCATCATTATATCATGTCTGCGCAGGGTTGCAGTCTGTTTATGACATATTTTTATTGGTTCATAATTTTACGTACTTCTTAAAAATATGAGATCTGAAAACTACGAGAGGTTTGCATAAAGCTTACTAACTAATTTTTCTAATGCTTGCTGGTCGTGTCTGTTCCAGGACTCAGTGGCATCCGCATCGAACGCCGACGTTGAGTACGACGACGGCGACGACTCGGACATCTATATGGAGGCAGACGATGACCACGGGGACAAAGACGAAGAAAAGGAAAGGAAACAGATAGAAAGCCAGGAGAAAGCACCAGACGATGCACCTGCGGAGGCGATCGAGAACAAGGAGAAACCCGCAGTGACCAGCACAGCGAAGACCCTTTCCGATCAGAACGCAGAGAACACAGCGAACGCTGGACGAACCGATGAATCCGATTTGGAGAACAAAAGCCTGGAAACGGAGAGTCAAAACTTCTTTCCCTCGTTCGCAGAATTATTCACGAATCACAGGCTTCCCTTAAACGAGCAGCGCTACAGACCTAACAGGTTCTTAGGCTATTTCCAGCGCGATCGCAGCGGGTACCAGACGGCAGCAGCGACCACGAAGGACGTTCAACATCCACTTTTAGGTTCGGGTAACTTCGGTGTCATCCGGGGAGGCACGTACTATCCCGAAGAGAAAGAAAACGACGAGTACCCCGCTGATGATTCCGGTTACAATCCTTACTATCGCGGCCGAGCGAATTACTATAGGAACCCAAAACCGCAGCCGATTAGGGGTGGAGATTTCTTCGCGAACTTCAGGGACTTCGCTGACATTACTGCCCCACCAAAGTCCAGCTTCTCCCATCTGTCAGTGGTGTACGCTAACAAGAATGGCAGCGCGACTGGTCGCATCTCGGAGCCCAGGAACATCATCGAGACGCTGAAGATGCTGGAGGAAGAAGCCCAGACTAATGCTGAAGCGACAACCACGACAGAGGTGCCCAGGAAAAAGCTGAGCAAAGGCAAGAGGAAACTGACGAAGATGAAACAGTACGAGGAAGACAAGGCCAGGAGGTCTCGCATGAGCGTGGAGCCTTTGCTGGCGCTTAGCTGAACGTCCTCAGGAACTGTTGCGTGGTAGTGTGGACGCGAACCTCGGGATTTCTCCCACACGCGGAATCTGGCCACAAGATCAGAATCTAAGTCTGCGAAGTGTCGTCGTGTCCTATTATCGGAGAAGCTTCTGCTGAACGGGGCTACGACGAAGGAGACGTTCAAGCTTCGCGGAACACCTGTCTGGGATCATGATCGTTGAGAAGCCTTCGGACTGGGCTCGATCGAGAGACACGATCGTTCTGGATCTATTCGTGTTTCAGAGTTGCTGATGTGTTTGGTACTCTCTCCGTGAACTGCGTCTTGGAATGGAAGGAAGATGAAGTTGTTCGATGTTTTCGATGTCAGATTCTGTAGAGAATTTTATTTCCGTGCTATTAGCATTTATTTTGGAAACAATTTTCGTTGCTAAGTATATCTTGTAATTTATCCTCTTGTAAAATGTGGATAAGGATATTGTCACAGGAATTCTTTGACCATCCTTTTAGAATTGTACAGATCTTAGTGAGGCTATCCTGTATCAATTATTATCGTACGATATTATTTTTCATATGGCAGCCAATTAAACAGCCTTCAATTTCACTCCACCAATAAAAGCTGCATAATTCTATGGTACCTTCGAATTCTCGATCGAAATGAAGGTATAACCTGAAGTTAGATGCTGCTGATCGAACCGGTACCAAACACGTTCAGCACTTCCGTGTTCCTAAAAAGAGCCATCGATTCGAAACTCGAAATTCTAGGCTGTAGTAGATTGATGTTAGTGGTGCTCTGTAAAGATCAGCGAGAATTTTATGATTTATGATAACGTGAGACACATAGGATCGCAATTGAATGGTATCGACCGAAGGAGATTCAGAACGACCAGTTGCTCCGGATCGAAAATCCCGGTCGCCGGAGGAAAGTTCACGATCGTTGTTACCGATCGATTAATTATTGCATTCGAACGTCACCGGCCCGATGGCTGAAGATTATGAGAAACTCGTTAATCAATGTTCAGGGACACATTTCAAATTGATCGAATGCATCGCGTGTGCACTCTCGTTATGCTAGAGCGAGTCTTGGCCAGACACAAGTGACTCACAAGTGTAAACTAACGTTAATCTCCGTCTCGCAGGCTGCGCACGCTTACTGCACGCGATCCCTCGTTAACGTGATCGTTTCGCGCGCGACGATACGGAGAGTTTCCACGGCGTGCGCTGTTAAAGGATGCGCACCTCGTCCCCGGAGACAGTGGTGAATTGTCCCCATGCAGAGCCGAATTTGCGGGACCTGCCGGAAATTTTCTATTTTCCAAATTAACACTTTATCTACGCAAAGTTGACCAACGGGTTTTCGAAAGTCAAAGATTGACAGCATAGAATCAGCACTGAACGTATCGAACGCGAAAAGTATTTGTTGCCTTATAAAAATTATAAGATCAAATTCGTTTAGACAATCTGAAATTTTTGTGACAATATTATATTCAATAATTTTCAGTGCAACCAGCATTGTAATTTGAATAATGGCGAAAGAGAAATGCATTGCAACGCATTGGTACGTTTAGTGTTAAATACCATTCGTAATCGAACAAATCATTTTGAACGATAAAAATAGTTGTATCCAATAACTTCTTCTGAGATTATCGTTTAAAAGAAAATGATTTAACTCCCTTTAGGTAGATCATAGTAATTAAGAAGACTATTAACCCCCAGATGTTTCTCAGGGTGAAGATTCCACCATTTTCAGTTTCGAAATACTTGAGAATAGTACGTATACTTAATTGAAATGTGAAATAATGTGTTAATTTCCATGTTACTATTTGCGAGGAGCACGTGTGGGTCAATAAGCTTCCGGTAGTTGAAGTGTTAAGAATTTTGTTAACGCTAGAACTATCTAAAATAAAAGTAGCTTCTAAAATTAACAATATAAAAGAGGCAAAGAAGCAAAAGCACAATTTCGATAACGGTGAATTGAAAAATTTGATACTTTTCTTTGGACGTAGTTCTAGTGTTAATAACAAAATGTATTGTAACATAGTTAAATGTGAGCAACAGCGTAATTTGCGTCGATGGGGCCCCCAATAATTCGCCATTGCCCGGAGCAAAATTTCGCAGAGCGTTGATTCGCGTGCTGATGTAAATAAATTGATATCGCTCTGCCTCGCGTTTTCTTTAGTGTTTTAACTAAAGCGGAACCGGCCTAACAGTTCCACCTTCATTCGATGTGCATGTATTCGTTCGTGGACCTCATTCCCGTCTCTAGTTGGTAGGCTGTAAACGTGTAAGATCGATGTTAATTCCTCTATCGAATTCACGAAGACTTGTCAGCGTTCGTTCATCGGCTTGACGTTAGCAGCACTGTTCATTTTATTCATGTAAATTAAACATTCGTATATTCACAGATTTCTGCACAAATGTCCTATAAATGTGTTCTCCCTTTTCGCTTCGAACCGTTCTGGAACAAAACGAACAGATTACAGAGAAAAGAAAGATATTTCTTCGTTTGAGTGCTTGGGCTATTGTTGTTACAGTTGTTGTTGGTTAGTTTAAGCGTTTCAAGTACAGATTACGAGCAAAAGCATCTTCGAAGACTGTGTCTCCACTGCGAGGGGCACAGTTGAATATCGAAATAAAGTTATTTTTCCATAAACCTCGAAAATACGAACGATCTTTACCTACGATTTCGAAATACAGTAATGTCCCATTCTAACTTCGGCGGAGAAGACCGCTCTGTGTCACTTCGCCTACCCATTCCACTGTATATCGGTGTGGAGTAACTTTAGGATATAGAAGAGGATAGCAAATGAGAAAAAGAAATTTTCAATTTTCTTCTTGTACGTATACGATAAATTATAAATTATATATGCTTTACATGTACAGTAAAAAAACATGGATCAAATTGTATATTGTTTGGTGCCATTTTAATCAGAAAAATGTCACAAATATATTGGTAAAATTTCATTAAAAATAAGTGAAAACTAAAGAAGTTTCAGTATTGCATTAGTATTGTCTCACTGTCCTTTTCTTCGTTCGGCGCGGTCAACGAAGCCGCAAAAAAATAGTGTCCTGTTCCGATCTACGTCACAACACAGAACCGAGGATTGACTTAGAATGGGACATTACTGTAACACTGTGCACGCAGGTAAGTCTATTATTTGTTAAGTACACTAGGCAATGATTATTATATTTTCAGCACTCATTACACATTTTTCACTTACGAAATTACGCAAACATCACAGTATAAAAATTCTCAGACATAGACGTTCACGATGCGTCGCCATTAGACTGCAGATCCTTATGCGAAATATAAAATTTCGATCATCGTTGATACACAATTTACTTGGATTTTACGAATCCCACAGAATAAATGCATAATGATCCGCAGTCTAGCCATCGTGTAGTAAAAGACAATTTAATGAATACATTTCTTCAACATGGCAATTAACTTTCCAATGCCAGCGTGAATGTCTTCATAAGTTGCACATTTGTACATCCAAGCTGGAGTACTGAAAACGTTGTTCTTCTTATCTCTAGTGACTCCTCTGACGTCTTTCATTTCAACTTTTGCTCCCATGGATATAGCTTTCTCAATGGCGTCTGCGTAGGGCCATTCCTCGGGCGGCGCTGATTAAAAGTTAGTGGAACAGGTGATTGAAGCACACAATGTGGAATTAAAGAAAATTGTCGAACAATCTCCGAGTGCGAGATCAGAATTATTCGAGCAACTCACATTTCTTGCCAAGTGTGATTTTAACGCCTTGTACCATTCTCGCGACAAGAACGCTTGCGATACAGATCGTTCCAATTGGTTTCCCGTCGCAAAAAAAGTCTTCAATTACTTTCTCTACATCAGGATGCAGTTTACAATCGGAGCCTTTTGTCGCGAAATCGCTCCTTCGAGAAAATATCGAACATATAAAAATTCTGTGTTATTCCCGTTTAAGATCGGAGTTTCGCAATCGTTTTTAACCCTTTACACTGTTAGGCTTGAGAAACTCTTTCTTTAGAACTTTAGATTATTACTCTCTAGACTACTTCCTAAGCTATTCCTGTTTCCCTAGATCCTTTCTCTTTCCTCTTTGCAGCTATACTAGTGTATACATATAAATAATACCGTT
Source organism: Lasioglossum malachurum (assembly GCA_028455605.1). Classification (NCBI taxonomy): domain Eukaryota; kingdom Metazoa; phylum Arthropoda; class Insecta; order Hymenoptera; family Halictidae; genus Lasioglossum; species Lasioglossum malachurum. The sequence goes on along the minus strand of CM052313.1, from coordinate 10,754,724 downwards.
GATGTACCATTAACCCTTAACCATTAATAATAAAATAAAACTGTTCTACATCAATTGCAAGGAACAGGGAGCCCAATTTTATTGCGATTTGAACAAATACAATAAGCTAGAAGAAATTCATCGATATTCTAAAATTGTTCCGATGATTTTACGTTTTTAGATTACACCTACTCATTTTTGTCATAAATAAATCCGCGGTCTAGTCATTAAGTTCATTCGACCAGTAGAGTGCGGATCTTTATGTAGTCCCTATTTGCATAAGCCGTTCCATCAAAATGGAAATGTCTTTCATTGACTAGAATGCTTTTTGCGGAATTCTTGTGGTTTAAAAATTTGAAAATGCCATGAATGCATAAAGATTCGCTGACAATTGACCAGTACACATACTAACAGTGTTTTAGCAGCACCAAAGCCTCCAGGAATAACAAGTGCACCGTGTCTGCATGACTCACATTTGTCCAATGGTTTGATCTCCGATCTAGCCAACCTGGCAGCTTCGACAAGCGCGTTTCTAGGTGCAGCATCTTTATCTACTTCTTTCGTGTAATGATCCACTGTGTCGCAAATTTCTACATCCGGCGCATAAAACACCGGTTTCAGGCCTTTTTGGTATAAATGTATCGTCGCCGAGATTGCTTCCGAAATTTCGGTACCATCTAGGTAGCCGCAACCGCATAAAACCTACGTAATTTTATCATACATATTAAAGACTTACTAATTGCAAGATTTTAGGGGTGTAATTTTCTAAAAAAGGAGAATATTGATATAAATTGTATGCCTATATGTTATCCAATAGCTGTACATTAACAAAAACAAAATAGAATATCATTTCGGTTTAAAGGAAATTATTAACATAAATTTTTATCTGGATGTGTTCAGAATCTTCATTACGTGTCAGACACGATATTGTAAGGCAAGGGGTTGAGGATTATAAAATTAAAGAATCAATTAATGGTCTCTGGTCTAAATGAACTGAAGCAACGTGAACTGTGTTTCTTTTCTGTCATTATTTGGCGACTGCTGACGTTTCAACTTTGTAGGAGTAACAGGTAGGTTATAAATTTCGTTTACCATTTTACTAAACTACATAAAAACAATGCCCGACGTCGTGCTGTGTACTTACTACAGCCACGGGAATCGGTTCGCAGGATCTCTCTCGGTCCCGTCTGTTAATTGCCTTAGTTGTACTAAAATTGGACAATAGAGCGGGTGCGAGAACAGGAGAATCATTTTGCAATAATTTTATAAAGTGATTACGTAGCATAATGTAAAAGTGTGTGAGGTTTAAAATACGATACTGTTGACAATTTATATTTCGATTGGAAATGCATTTGACAAATAATTTGAAACGGAGGCCTTTTCCATATTACAATTTTATATTAGTCAGTTGTTTTTTTGTGCACATTTATAATTGGATTGTCGGTAACGTCGGTATGGCAGTTTTCGGAACTGATTTACAGACTTTCTCTCGTCGACACAGGTGGCAGAACCTATTGGAAATAGGTAGAATCCTGCTTTATTGACTGACGGTGCACACACTTAATTCGAATTCATTCAATTAATTCACATTATGCGCTTCCGTGTTATTTCACATTTTGTACTTATTCCCTTCGACCTTTTGTATCTGCATAGTTATTGAATGTTTAATCGTTTATCAGAGTATTGTAGAATTATATTTACAGGTGGTAATTCATTCTGCAAGTATATAGGGCAGATAGCAAAATTATGACAACATTTAAATAGGACAGAACAATTTTTGATTGTTTCCTATTGTTTATTGATAACTGTGGACGACAGATTGAGATCTTACGCTGAATAATATTCCACGAATGATAAATGCTTTCCAAGGACATATTTTTTTGAATTTTCCAATAATTATTTTTTTGCAATTTCAATGTTAGTATAATTTTTATATCCATGGATCTCGCATTGTGCGATTATCTTTAAGCGGTACTTGCTCGATCGGTAAAATCATTTCGCTGTCCGACGTCGTTGGGAGCCATTTTAAAGGCGATTGCTACACGATATTGAACTGGTGTTGCAATAATTATTGTGTTTGAGGAAACAAGAAGATGTCAATGATGAGATAATGAGAGAAAGCTCCCCCATATTTAAATGAACACCGAGAATGTAGGTTGAATTTAGTTTACGGCTCATATAAACTTCACCGTGCGCTCGGAGCAATTTTCGCTCAGACTATGAATACGAAACACATAATGGGGAACGGTGGAGAGATTTAACAACACCGTGAAAAAGGATGCTGTACGCATTAATAAATCTTCCCCAGCTCATTGAAATATACAATGAGCCCCAAACCGTTCGGGAAATTGAGGCTACGCTCAGATTTACGAGAAACGTCTTGGAAACAGTTACAGCCCTCATACTGGATGAAAGAACGGTATCTGTAAAAAATTATGTAGACACTGTTTATAATCTTATCGAAAGACATCATCCCGAAATACATCTGTATTGAACCACCGACGGTACACGTTAAACTATCCATTTAGGCCGACATATTTATTTAATGCGCTAAATGCATATATTTTATAACAAGATTAACACTGTAGAATATACAATATTTCCACCAAAAGATTGAGGCATTGTAAAAAATGTAGTATAGAACAAAGCACACAAGTTTGTTTAATTGTCGAGCGAAAACTGCTCGGCACGGATCGTGTTAATGAACACAATTTTTATTTCGTTGTGCGGTCAGAACGGAAAAAATGCTCAAAATTGTGTTTAAAAATTGTTCATGGCATCGAATTTGATTGCAGCCCACGTATCGGCCATCATAACGCGAGGTAGGGGCTGTACAGAGCCGTTACGTCTCGTTTCGGGCAAATAAACAAAGCTGAAGGTGCGAGTGGTGATTTCAATTAGCTCGAGGATCAGAAATCGCCGAATCACAGTCGATCCTAATTATCGACCGAAGACAAACGCACCCCGGAGTGTCGTTTCGTTCGCCGCCGCCTCGTTGCTCCCTTTTCTATGAGATGCACGAAGGGCTTACGTATAATCTTATGTAAATCCCGAGCTACCCTTATGCCTGCACGCCCTCCCCATATAGGAGGAGCAACTTACGCGAGTCGGTTCTCGGGTTACACATGGAAAGGGATGCTTAGGCGACGGTTCACCGGTGTTGCACGGGCTAGGGCGCGGGGCTTATATGAATGTTAAAATAAGTTTGAAATTGTCGCGGACAAGTTCGGCCCCGTGGGAGGCACCCGTCGAGTAATTCCACTGTGCTGGTGGTTTCGGCCCTTCGGCGAGTTTCCAGCCAGCCGCGAATTCGTAGGAACTTCTATAGTCCGGCCAGCGTCGACTTCTGCTTTCAGTCGGCATCTTAATATTAATAATGCGCATTATTGGGTCAGGTATGGTCACCGACTACCTCAACTGACTCCTCCTTCATTATTTCATGTATTTCTTCTACCCAAAATCAACGAGAACGATGAAAAATGTAAAACTCGCGAGTACCAAGTAAGTCGTGAATGTAGAACAACATTTTTTCATATGACTCTTTGTTTAATAGAAAATCGAGTAGGAATTTTCTGACGCGTCCGATTATGACCAACCCATTCCACTTCCTGCATATACCGACAATGAGTAAACTAAAGCTCGCGAACCCGACGGATGTTTAAACTCGATTCGACCGGATCTTCTCGAATTGTTTTCATATGTAGAATCATCCCCCTACCGTACCCACCCTTCCGGCCATACCGAATGAAACCGTTCTTGTTACTTCAATAAAGTAATGTAGGTCATTTGTGATTCTCCGTAGATCTAATGTTCATTTACATTTGCAACAGCCTTGAATGTATTCTGTGAACTGTGAACAAAGAATAAGTGATCGCGAAGGAAATAACACGGCAATGGGTTAAAAAATGGTGGAACGAACGGTTAACAGGAACGCATAGATGCGCTCGTTGCCGATGGACGATTTCATCTGGAAGATCCGAAGCGGGAGGATAGACAATTTAATATTTCAGCGGCTGTAGGGCTGTCTCGCGGATAATCGTCACTGCCATTTCTTAGCCGTCAGGAAAGTTTTCCTCATTCAGGTGGCAGAAGCGGAAACAAACTTGTAGGAAGATACGGCGAACGGCGTTTGCTCGTAGAGCAATATCCCCGGTGACATCGGGGGTGGATGATGGTGTGGGTGGAGAGGCGTACTAGTGCCGTTTTATCGAATGACAGCGTGGTGATGCTTAGTCAGGGCACGCGTTTCGGTAGGAAGGCGTCATCGTCTACTACCTCTCTCTCTCTCTCTCTTACTCTGTCCTCGACTGTCTCGCTCTCCGAAAAGTCTAAATCACGAGTTCGTGGGCGAAGGTGGATTGTACGCATGGCATGGCCGATTTCAGAGGGTCGTCGGAGAGTTGGCTGGGCGGGTGGTTGATGGGTAAATGCGATGTGATGCGAGTAACTGAGTGGCTAATTGAATGAAGTGCCTCCCAGGACGATCCGTCGCGTGTCACACGTCAGAATTTCCGCACCGGAAGCCCGAAATTACGACGATTGTCGGTTCTCTGCCAATTATTAAACCGCGATATGATTGCCTGCCGCGAGCGCGGAATTACGCGCCGCCCCGCTCGACTCCGAATATAACCTGTACAATCTCTGCGAGTCGTTTCTCTGTTAGTTCATAGACAGAAGGTGGAGAGGAGACAGAGGAAGGTAGAGGGGCGGGTCGAATACACCTGTCAATCATTAATAACCCGTCAGCCGTATCGATAGTTCGGCTCCCACTGATACACGATTATCGAAACGCTGCTGCGAAAGGGGAAACGATCGTTTGTCAGGACCTCGAAGGCGATGGTGAAGGCTGCTGAGCCTTTTTCGGGGCGCCTTTCGGCGTCCGGAGGAAAACGATTCGGTGAAAATGTTCATTCTACATTTCACCGCCTTCAGACGGGATTTTTTAAACACTTCTAGAATGTTTCACATTCTCTGTCTAGTTGGAATTTACTTGTTGCTTTTGATGTGCACCATTATTTCCACGTGTTCCACCTCAATTTTTATACGTGTTTCGAATGTGTACTACATTTTAAAAATTTGTTTCTTAAGAAACACAGAATAGTGTCCCCGAGTCTTAGCTTATTATATCGTCGCGTTCTAAGCAATCGTAATCCACAAAAATGCGCTATACATTAGTATTCCATTAGGAACCATGTTCGTGGTAGAATTCATGAACCAGCGTTGACTTCAGGGGTTAGACTCGTTTCCCGGATTGCAAGGGAGCGCGATGCGCCTTCTCATTTCTAGATAACGTGAAGATGGGGTTTCTCAGTAGTCAAAAGCGCTAGATAATAGATCAATCTAGACCGCGATCGCCCCCAAAATTTCTATTTTTACGTGTATAAGATGTAATCTACATTATTAGGCAGCTTCCGAATAATGGAAATTACGCCTCGTGAACGTAGAAATAGGACTTTTGAGGTCTATCCCCTTAATCACAGTGTGAAATTGACAGCAACGAGAGATTTCGCAGGAACAGGAAGATAGCGAGCTCCCGGCAACAGATTTTCGAGAGCCAGCGGAACTGACGACGAGGATCCGAAAGGTTTTCGAAATCCGGTTGACCGTTCACGCGCGTTTCAGAAAACATGATCGGAGAATCAGGGAGTAAGCGTACGCGAGTTTGCAGCATTGCGGATTGGTAAAGCAGCCGGCTGCTTATGCATTCTTGGCGCGAAGGCAATTGCGGGGATGGCGAATGTTGGCAGGGGTTGGATGCCGTGCGAGAACCAGACAAGAGAACAATTACGCGCCGTCAGCCCCGTGACCGGTAGGATGCCATGAGATGAATCAAAACTAGGTGTGCCATCACCCCTGGGCCGGCTCCATCTTCGCGCAACGAGACCACGTTCCGCGTCCCGATGGGAAAAGATCGAATCTCAATCGGTAAGCGAAGTTGGCAGGTTCGCCGAAAGCTCCGGAGGACCAATTTACGGGGTCTTGTAGCTGGCTAAGTTTACGCACTTTACGATTCCCGTTCTCTGTTCAATAACCAACTTCCAACCCTGGAACGGTCGAGGAGACCCTCTCCGATCTCATCAGGTGAAAAATATCATAAACCATTATTTTTCTTACTTAAAAAATTGCTATAAAAGTTATACGTTGTAGCTTATACCTTTAAGATTGCTATCAAATTACTTCAGAACGAAAGGGTGTTCCTCTAAAGGGTTTTCCTCGAACACAATAGTAAAAAAATGTCTGGTTCCTGTTCTTTGCAATTGATGCACACAATTTTGATTCCGCATTAAAATCCGCAGTCCAGTAACAAACACACAAGATTTCTCACTGTCGCACAGTGGTCCGGGCGGTAGATCTAGCAGTTCATTAAGATTTTAGCACTATTTGGAAGCTTAAGGGTATAACAATGTAGGTCGTTGGATTCGTTTTCACATCAGCTACAATATTATGAAGTCTATAATATGTATTGATGTTTAAAAAAAAACTAACATTAACAAAAATCACACGTTCAGTTTTAAAATAAACAATAATCCATAATGGTATTCATAAAATATTGATTTTTAAATGCTCGTTCTTATTATAATTTTTACTGAATTCCATTAATATCAACATATCGTATTGTAGATGGATTAAATATACTAGAAAGCAATATACATTCGATAAACATCAATATCCACTGAAATAACCGTGACGCTTTAAACAATTATGATTCCTGAAGAAGGACGAAGGTGGAAATGATTCTTGTGGTATCATACACACAAGGAAAAGTATACTTAAAATATCCCAATTTGAAAAAAATGCGCAACTATTTGAAACTCAACAGATATTCCATGTCAAAGGAAAATAACTTCGACAACTTTCATTGGTCCATTAAGAGTTGTTTATCTAATAAATAACGAATTGCAATTCTAAATTTGGAGTATGCATTTTCAAGGTAAAAAAGGCTGTTCATTAAAAAAATTATTGGAAATATTAAATTGGTTCGGCAGGGTTCACAAAAGGAAATTAGTAATTTTCCAATCGAAAATCGGGTTTACAAAATGTTAATTTTTAGATGCTTGTTCTACTTATCATTTTTATTAAATTTCATTAATATCGATATTTGAATTGTATGATTGTAGATGCATTAAATACCGATATGAGAAAAGTCATTTTTTACCAATTGAACTGCTAGGTCGGCCGCCCGGACCGCTGTGTGTCGGAGTAGTTTAGTTCTTCCTCGCGTTGATTGAAAGCGTGAATCAAGCGCGCCGCTGAATAGTCGCATACATTATTAGGATGTTTCTCGTTACGCGGGCGCGTGCTACAATCACGAGGCTCGCTTTATTTCGTGGTTCGAGTAATTCATTTGCGAGTCGAGTTCACACGGGCGTCTCATCCTCGGAGACCCTCGCGAGTTACTGCCACTATCTATGCGTATTCAGCCGTCTACAAGCACTTTCCATGGAGGATTCGTTCCACGGTACATGGATCACCGGTTCTTAAATCCAGTAGGCTCGCCTGGCTGCGAGTCGGGGTGCCATTAAAATCTCCGTAAACTTCGTCTTGCCGGAATAAATGAATAACTAGGCGATCTCGTTTGCGATGAAAAGAAGGGGTCGGTCGGCATAAAGCGGAAGCATAAAGCGGTTTGCACCGCTGCTTTAGTATTAACTCTCACGCCCCAGCCAAAAGAATACGGAATTGAAATTTACTCTTAGCAATCTTGACAGGAGAAAAGACGGTAACGAAAGAACAACGGTCTACATGCTCTATATTACTTTCGATCCGACCCCGCTCTCAAACACCGTGGAAATATTTGCTCTGCTTACATTCTCTTCTTCTCTTGTTTGACATTTCAAAATTAAGACTGCTGCACGCAAAGATGTAATTCGGTCGATTCAGTTGTACTGAGTTTTTAATAGTTCAATACGGAAAAGTCTTCAGCTAAGAAAAACCCTCGGGTCTGTGCTACTATTTTCTGTGACTTCGCCGGAAGTAATCATTTAGTCCATGTCTCCTCGTACTTATATAGACATATGTACTGTCACAATGGCACCGCGCCAATAGGTTTGATACTCAACTCTTTCAGCCGCAGCTTAATAAAATTTTCTCTCGACCAGAAAATCGAAAAAAAATTTTCCTACAAACGCGACAATGACGAAAGATTATAGGTTCCGGGCTACTATTCCTGGCGAAAATTTCAGGTTCGAAGATTGCGCACATGAAAGACAGAGAGACAGAGAGAGAGAGAGAGAGAGAGAGAGAGAGAGAGAGAGAGAGAGAGAGAGTCGCTGTAGAGCAGGAACAACTAGGCGAGTCTCGAGAATTCGAGACGAGTTTCGTCGTGAGGGAGTTTTATTGTATTTTTTTCATTAACAAGTCCAGGCGGTCCCCAGGAGGGCGGAAAAGTTGGCGGTGAGTTTTAGCGAGACTTTTGTTAATGTTCGGAATTAACGGAGTAAGGAGACTTTAAGTCATAAGGCCCCACGGGAGCGCGGGGTTCGACGCGAACTTTCACGATTCTTTATTTCTTTATCAACTCCGACCCCTGGCTCCCGCAGCCCGCCTCACGGAATGCTCCGGCAACTCGACGAACCGTTTCTTCTCGCTACGCCAGCACTCTATAATTACTTTGTTCGGCACAATTCTTTTATTTTCTTTCTCTTTTACTTTCGCGACATCGCAATCGAGCGGAACCGTAGCAATCCCGACACCGGAGCCGGCTCCCCCCACCCCCTACCACCCTTTCACCCCACCTCCTCGATTCACGAATCGCACGTTGCAAATTGCGTCACGATCATCGGCTCACGCCGCATCGATCGCGGACGATCTTGCTTAAACTTTCACTTTACCCGGCCGTAAACTCCCGGAATCGCCTCCGATTACGAGCCAATGCAATCCGTGATAAGTAAACTTTTAGAATTATCTGTGCGCAAAATGAAAATTGCCGGCGAGAATTATAAGAAACAGTAACGAGATTGTGTCTCAAAATGACCTGACATCTATTGGCGATGATTTCCTAGTTTTTTAAAGTCCATAGTCCGTGGCTAAGGATTTTTTAATACCTCCTGGAACAGCTATAGCAATTTCAATCGTGAGCCTACAATTCAGTTTTGAGAATTGTTATTATAACATTTATAAGCTTCCTTTTGGGTATAGCACAATTATTGAAAATTCTGTTAACACAATTCCGGTAGATCGATTGTTAATAAGCTGAGGACAATATATTGATATTTTTAAAAATTCTTTTAATGTTTCTATACTGTTCGAAATCGCACTTGTTTTAGGGAACAATACAGAACGAATGATTCGAAAAAATTGGGTTTAGCCTTTTACGAGTATTGCGACAGGGGTTGATTTGGACAGTCGGTTGATTGCTTGTAGGAAGCAATGTGCAGTCGTTCTGACCGCTTTTCGACGAGGACACGTTTACCTCGGACTGCATACCGTTCGCATCGGTGCGATCCATACATCAATCGTCATAGCAATGCTACATCAAAATGTACATGGCTCAATCATGTTACATTATGCATGACGTTTACCTTGTTGGATACTGTGCAATCGAGTTTGCTGCAAGACACGCTGCGATCCGCGCGGACAGTGCAATTTTCTTCCACAGCCTCTTTGTAATCAAATTTTATTGCGCGTCAACTGTTCAAATCATAAAATACAGCGTCCCGCAAGGATTACGCAATTTTTTTATACTCCGGAAAACTGACTATTTTTACTTCATCAATTTCAGACTGGACTTCTTGCTTTCCAAAATAAATTGGAAAACACTATTTGAGAAAAGCTGAAACTATTTGAAAAAAATGCAATGATTCAATGCTTTATAAAAATAACAAGAATGTATTTATTTAGATTTTCAGCGATTTTTATCGTAATACTTATAATTTAATTATAACGGCGTAAAATATTTTTTGAACGAGTTTAAATCTTTGTAATATTGTGCGGAACCATTTTTTTGTGCAAGGAGCATTGGCGTGATTAAAAATGTTTCCTCTTCCAACTAAATCCACATAATATTGTAAGTTTCGCACAATTTCGAAAAGCATTTGTAAAATTTCGTTTGCGCCGAATGAGTTAAATCGCGCCGATTAAACAGAAACGGTCTCGCTCAGGTAACGGTGTAGGTTAATTTAGCCGCGAGTAATTGGTCGGGTACAAGATTCCTTAACCAACTGAGTGCACGCAAATCGAATAAAAAAATCTTCGTACGTATTTCGGTAATGAGGCGAAAATTGAGACAGCTTTATTAAGTCGAGGGAAGCTGCCCTGATTAAGTTACAACTCGACCCCTCGGACGGCTACCGAAGTCACCCTCGCTGCTAATTTTATTTATTACGCAATTTAAAAATCGATAGGAAGCAATAAAGGCCTGCTCGAGAGGTTCAAGCGCGTCTTAACTCCAAAGCTTACATATCCCGTATCTGTTAACCTATATTTGTCACATAATTTTATTCTGAGACAATACACTTCACGATATACTTCATAGTTGTCTGACTACAGTAGACGCTCACACATAACGTGATGAAAAAATTGTTTAAAATTACTGTGTATTTATATCTTCTGTGGCAGTACATTATACAGTCTTTTTAAACAAGTTTTTAGACGCGTTGTTTAATTATACATTAAACGCAATTTTATGTCGAAAATAATAATTTGCTAATAAAATAATAATTATTGCATAATTTTGAAAAATCTATGGTTCGTGGCTAAACTTTTTAATGGAACCTTTAACAGTTACAGCAATTTTCATTGTGAACTAACAAGTCACCCTCAACAACGTAAAATAAAATATCTATGCTTAAAACTTTCAATGAAATTTTCAGCAGGTGTAACTAACATACATCTACAAAACATATATCTTAAATTTTCATTAAGGACCCAAATAATAAAAAGTTTTAAAAAATGCATTTCTTATTTTCGCATGTAACCTTGTAGATAATAATTTTTGAAAAATCTTTCTTGCATATCATTTCGTAAACCAATGCTTCTAATTGATTATAAAAAATCAGGTCGTTTGGTACAATTATAAAAAAGTTATTAGTGTTTAAAAAGTGTACGAATACTTTGTACACCCACTATACATTTACAACAAAAATATTTTTGACAGACCATTGGCCAAACACTTCGCAATGAAACTCAAACAAAAGCACACGTCGGAAGTGTTCATATTTTCAGTTTGTCACTGTACGGTTTTCAACCTGCAGAAAAGACAGTTTCAGTGAAATTATAACATTCAATTTGGAAAACGATGAATGGAACTTTAAAAGGATACGATAAATAACAAAAATGTATTTTGAAGACAAAATAGCGCTGGAAACGGGAGCAACTGATGCGTTAGCTAATAGTCACGACTACACGCGCCCTACACGAACAATAAATGTCAGCGGTGCTTCCATGCGACGAGTTTTTGATGAGAAGTTTGATTCCGTGCAACGAGTCGCTAACTACGGGGCCATAGCAACAACCCGTCGTCGTTCGCTAACCAAGTTAATTTAACTTAATTAACTGAAGCCTAAGAGCTGACTTAGTTAGAGAGGCGGGTGCGCGACAGCGGAGGTAAATACCTCTGCTCTCGGTCTCTACATTTTTAATTAATTAACGATCAATTTGCACGCAAAATGTGCTTACAAAAGTTGAACGCGTGCTCCCGCGTCGCCGGGTAGCACGGAACGCCTGCAAAATAAGTGTTACGAGGGCGAATAATTAAGACTGATGCACTTCCAACACGTCGTGGAACAATCGTTCGAATCCGGGAATGATGAATCGTGCGAAATATCGCATCGTCGACTCACTTCCATTTATTTCCGTTTCTATCCATTCGATGAACTGCGAATTCTTCGATTATCTTTAATAAAGATCAATAATATAGAATAAAATCATTAATAAGAGAGAGCCACACTGGTAGGAGACTCATAAAATCTTTTCTAAAATATGTACAATTAAAAATGACTGTCCATTTTACCACGTTTTTATTCACTCGCTTTCTTGTCTGTCTGTTCGGTACAAATTTTGCAATTGATTTTAAACCAACTTCCCGATGAGCTAGAAACTTGAAACTTTAAACATAGCTCGGAACTGGATGACAATGCGATATTAACTCGCTTTCTTGTCTGCCTGTTCAAGACTAAAAGCAGAAAATAATTATTTAAATTCACAAATTTTCAGGACTATCTGTATGGGGTTAGGTATCTGTATGGGGCTAGCAAAAATTATTTTATACTTTCTAGTATGTCTTAAATTGAAGTCATTATTGCTTTATCATAAATTTCCAATGAACTCGCATTGACATCAGCTAAAATATTATGAAGCTAAAAATATATGATGCCGTTTAAAAATTAGACAACAATCAGAACATTCATTTATATCCACCATATTTGCCACCTTTAACAGTACAACTTTTCTCTCTAACATTTTCTTCTATCTTCAAGGCTAACTATTTAGGTGTTCTGTTTCTCGTGAATCACCTGGTATTGTGTTTTTGTGGCACGCTTGTCACTTTTTCCGAAAATCAGTGACTGTCGTATGAGGTAAGATCAATCGAGCAGCTCCTGGAGGCGCGTGGTCTTTACGGAAAAGTTAGGCCAGCCCTGAAGATTGGGTTCTCCATTTAGCGAGCAGTTAGCAGGTAGTGTAAGCCTAGATTGCAAAATTAGGCGACACACCGAGCGTCATCCGGTGCACGTTTTGGGAGTACAGGTTCCCCTCAAGTGCTGCCTGGCTCGTACATCCCTCCAAGACCGTAGTCCAACGCAAAGGACTTTATCGGGTGCTTGCCTCGTAATTAGCCACTTTGAATCTCAAAGGTTCCTCGAGAATCCCTTAAGATTTCGACTATAATATCGCCGTGCCTGCTTCGCGCGTATTATACCCGATATCGTCGAAAATAATGTGCTGGCACTTCGATTCTCATGTCCTGCGCTTAAAATCCCTGATACCCTAGATTAAAACGCGCGACGCGGACATAAAATTCATAGAAATGATTCGCACAAATCGTTTGTTTCAAGTTTTGGGTCGACGCTACCGCCCTTGGAATCTGTACATTTCGTCTTTTGAAAGGTTTTGCAGAATCCTTGTCGTTTCATCTGCACTCTTTGTCCGCAGCTAGTGAAACGATAACTTATCAGTAGGCTGCGGATTTCATGCATTTATGACAAGATTGGGGAGTCGCAGAACATCAATGTATTAGTCGCAGCTTATGAACATTACTGAAGAATGAAATAAATTATTACTTGGCCCGTGTCTGTTGCAGTTGATGAAAACGATTTGTACTTTGCATAAAGTTCCGTAGTCTACTAAACAATAGCTCGAGGCGTCTCGAAAAGCAAACAGAAGGAACAAGCGAACTAGGTTCGCATCGGAGGCTGAATCGGGTTGGCGACCGGTTGGCAAAAGTGTCAGCGATGTGGGCCAGTGTCCGGCAATCGTGGGGTGCATCGAAACGCATCGCGTTCATGCGTTCACGTGCACGCACACGTTCCCCGGTTATACGCAAGCATTCTACGTCAGGGTAATAAAACATTTCGCGTGCGAGGGTATAATTGTCGGGGTCGGCCCGTGCGCGGTTTATACGGTGCCGGTTGCGATGAGGGGTGGCAAGGGATGGCGAGGGGTATGTAGTCTAGGTTTAGGGGCCCCGGGAGGGTACCGCGCCCCCTTTTTCATCCTGTAGTTATTTATCGCCCTGTTCCCCGGTCTCTCTCGCTCTCTCACGGCTCTATATACCCTTGGCTTGACCGGCGGCGAAGGTGGTGGAGAGAGCCCCGGCAGCCAGCAGCATCGGTGATAGAACGCGATACGTTTGTTTCCGCTGGTAGTAGTTTTGCTTCGACCTTCGTCAAGTCGTTCATGACCCTCGATTCAAGAATTGCTCGGCGTGTTTCATTTTACCAACGCTCGCGCCCTCTCTTCTCTCATTCTTTCTCCCCCCTCTCTCTCTCTCTATCCATCTCACCCTTATCTCGCCATCAGCGGACTTTAACACGAGATTTAACGCTGTCCCGAGGATCACGAACTCTTTGAACGTCGTTCGCACGTTCAAACCTTCCGGAGAACCATCCTTTTTCAGATCTGTTCTTTTCCGAAGCGGCCACTGTGCACTTTCTGGCTGCTGCTTTCGCTGAAATTGTACGAGCCAAATTAATCTCGACCCTCATATACTTTATTTAGAAAGTCAATAGACATTTGAATGGGTGTGTGGAAGGAG